>JAOWAW010125484.1:0-12008 GCA_028565695.1 Nicola tetela
GAACATGGCTGTGCAGACCGGAAGTTCTTTGTTTGTTGTCTGTGAGGGATTTGTCAGTTACTGGCACGCTACACAATTCCTGCAGGAACTGCTCTCCTTCTGGTGAAATTGAAAATGATATGCCTGTGACGTTCAAAATCGGCATGGTGGCTACAGATTGGGCAATCCATGAAAGTCTCCATAACAACCAAGTGACATCAGCTGCAAATCAGGCACTTGTGTCAGTGTAGCTACAACTTAAGGCCCTATTGTTTGTCACCAATGATCCTGCTGAAATAAACGTTCAATAATGTGTTGCAATTGCTGGTCAACATGGACAAACAAATTTGATAGGAAATGGGAGACTAAAGATGTTGGATTTAGGTAGATGCTAAACATCTGAAGGAAGACTCTATTCAAATTAAACTGCCCATCAAGTAGGATAACCAACTATGCACCTCGTATTGGAAACCTGAATCATGCAGTATTTCTAGCACTCAACATTTTCAACTTCACATTATTTCCTCAAGTTGGGTGGAGCAATATTGCTAGCATTGTACTGAAAGAACCAAATAGTGATGCCTTCGCTCCCAGTGGTCAATGGGAGTTTATGAGAGAAGAGTTAATTGTACTAACCTGAATGTCAATATTGTTTGTCCCATGAAATAAAAACTTAATCAGTCCAATGACGTTTTCATATAAAGAACTGCTGAAAGCTTGCAAAGGACCTGCAACAAAGCAATAAACTCTCTAATTAGTGAAGCCAATGGTATAATGTAGCATTTATTTAGTTCAGAGCTAAATATCGCATCATGCAGCATGATTACATACCCAGCTCCTCCACATCGTTGGACAGGTGTAGGAGGCTATGGACATTTCGCAGTTACTAAAAGCTGTCCTAAAGAAAGGAAAAGAAAAGCCCCATTCATCCACTTGACCTCATGTTCTTGCTTGAAAACAAAGGTCAAATAACTCCAGTTATGTTATTGCATCTATATGAAAGTACTGGATGACATTATTGTCAGCTACATTTATATCATGTCATGCCTTGCCTGTATGCATGTGTTGGGTTGTAAGTGGTGGTACGCACCATAGGGGTTTGACCAAGTAAATAAACGACTCCAGTAGCTTCCTGGCCAACTCTCATTCCAATGATGTAATGTACTTTCATATATGAGGCAGCAAACACTCTTTACTAGAAGTAAGAAATGGCCATAAAAATATTAAAAATGGCTCTTTCAGCCTTCAAGGCTAGAAAGAACGAAAGGCCCATAGTGCAAAAGCCAAACACACCACTCAGATGCTGTCAAAGAAACACAGACATGCGCACAAATGCATCAAAAGGCTGGAGGCTTAGCCATGCAAGTTAATTAACTCTCCATTAACAGTCTGATTACACCAGTGGCAGACAGGATTAATGGAGGAAGGTGAGCTAGGTAGTGGTGGGCGCAGGCTTCTGCTATAGTGAGGCAATGTTGAAAGCATTTTGCTATCAAATGCTGATGGCCCTTGAGTTGGACTTGGCTTCGCACAGCAGCTGAGCTAGTCGGTCTTGTAGCCGCCCATGGCCTATGCAAAGCTGGTGGGTCTTTCAGGCACCCACTGATGGCCTTAACAGCGCTGGTGGCTCTTAAAGGCGGCCCCACCTTCACAGTGTATTCACAAGCAAGGACTGCTAGTGCCAGAGGTAATTGGAAGATATTCTGCTGTCCATGCAAGATTATAATCATGCTAGCCAGCCTGCCAACCATCCCACCTAGGCATAATATTCAAAATTGCAAAAAAAAGAAGACACAAGAGGAAAGCATTAAGTAACAATGTGTGTGCAGGGACGGTGGCAAGCTAAGCAAAACCAAGAACTCTCAGAGAAGAGCGTCCACATGTGTGAAAACTAGAATGGTCATGAAAGGTGTCCAGGTGAGCTCATATAGCTGTGCATCTCTAGGATGATTAGGTGGTTTGTTTTACGTACGTCTTGTTCATTTCATATCAGTTAAAACCAAAGCTGCATTTTACTGTAGTGGCTGAGGTTAATTACCAGGTAACCTAGACTGTTTCACACAAACAAAAAATACTACAAGTACAAGTGTGAGAATTCACCTTTCCAATGGCACCTCCTAGATAGGTCAGTTGGGGAGTGGTCAACCTCTGATGGTGGTTTAAATTTCGAGAGCTCAAGGGATATGGCTGCAGATTCCTGGCAATACCAGCCCTCATTGCTGTGCCCTCAACCAAACCACAGATCAGCAAGCATCTTTGTAATTCCAAGGAGCACACAATGCATGTAGTCATTGCCAACACTGCAACAACAGTCAAAGTGTGGAATGAATCCAAATACTGGTGTTTCTTTTACACCATGCACCTGCAAGGATTATATCAAGAAGACAATAGTGTTAGATCAGTTCCTCTGTACAAAATTGTGGAGTTTCAGTTCAATGATAACAGCATGAGGTATGCAAGAGAAGGGAATAAATTGAAAGTTAGATGAGAGAATGGTTGTATTTTTGCAATCTTCCAATGCAGTGTACTTTATAATTGCTGTGGAATCCTGATATCAACACTAAATTTTGAACTGTGTAGGCAAGGCTTACTGGCTTGCCTTGTCTCAATGCTTTGAACCCATCTGCCATTGCTGGCCATGCCTACATAGGGACTCCAAAAAGCCGTCGTGGAAGAAGAGAAATGATTCTCAGGCACAGGTAGAACCTTGCACACCCTCGTCCAGAAGGAATGACTACACCAGGTGCCAAACAACTGCCGCATCCAAATTCACCGTTGTACTGAGTCTGAAAATGAAAGTTTTATTAAAGATTAGAATGGGATAGCAATATGGTCACTGAAGGAAAATGCAAACCAAATGTACAGATTATGATGACCAGGAAAGAGTTAATCCCATCTCAAGGTACAGTAAGTTTATAGCTAAGTCCATAGCTGTTGCCATGGAAGCAGTATTCTTGTTTAGCTGTACCTGGTACAATTTATACTTTTGCTAACATGCTCTCAAACAGCAGTTGCTCAAGGCACAGTATCTGATTTTGTACCATTAGCAATGTGAACGCATCAATGTGAAAAGAAATGCAACATGTTCTTTTGTCTTTTATACCGGTACTGCTAGATTACTTTAGCTATGAACTGGTGATAAGTTGCTTTTAGCTATTAAACCCAATTTAACTAAAAGCCTGAGCTGGCTTTGGTACTCAGTGAATAGGAATGAGGAAGCAGACCAGTCCAAGTAATTGTGGCAACTTGATTAAAGTATGGTTATCATGATGATCCAACACAACAAATTTCACCTACCTGGTCGAGAAATATGGCCTTTGCTGCCTTGTCAAAGCTGCTGCTAAGAAGGAGGACTTTCCCTTTAGGAAATCCAGGAAGTTTAATTCCTGAAGGGAAAAATAATTTTTCTTGGTGAATTAAATGAGCCTGATAAAAGCAGCATATAGCTGGGGTTGGAATCAAACTGACCTCGCAGGGCAATCAAACTGACCTGCAAGGCAAGACCTCGCAATTCCCTTGCTGCATGAGCTGCAAAAGATGGTAAGTGAGGTTTTCCTTGCCCAAGCCACAAGCTAGCCAGGAGCAAGTTCCTCTGTAAGACAATTCCAGAAAACAAATGAGGCTAATGTAAGGCAACAACAAGAGAATGCTTCAGGTACTAAGGTAGTAGTCTAGAAATAGAAATCTGAGATTTTGTTATGTAGAGCCTTGAAACTCTTTTCCCATGAAAATCATACTCATCACACACAATAAAATTATCAAGTAGAGACAGACTTCATTGGTAAACAACGTTCCAGGCATTTTGTATATTTCCTCTTCAAGTAAAATTAGTCAACTTGATCTAAATGACCTTCCACCCAGTCTTCTTGTATTGACCTGATGAAGGGCATCACAGTGCGCCCGAAACATTGTTTATGAATTTTGTGATGCAAACCATGTACACTATTCAAGCATTGCGGACTTGATCTCCTGATAACTTTCCAGGATTCAATTAAAAAAACATCAAGGCTTGCCAGTTTGCGTCACTGCATGCTACTTTTAAACATGGCTTACCGCATCTGCACTGGCAGATCTGACACCATGAAATAAAGCAACCAAACGGAGTCTGTTGATGTCTGGAACAGTGATACACCGTCTGTATTTACCTGAAACCATCACATGGGCCATGTTCACAGGTCGTAATCTTCACAACCTGAGCTATTCCTTCCACACCCTGCACCGTTGGGTGCCAAGTGAAGTTCAAAAAAGTAATAAACTTGAAAACTAGTTATTGGTGAGAGAAATTGTAAAGTCTGCACATACTATTAATGACTGCCTCAACAACAAACCCAGGAGCAAAGAATTCTTACCTGCACAGACAAAGTTGTTCGTTGACCTCAGGTGAGCATATACCTTACCATCAAAGACATTCTCAATTACACCTGCTCTACTAGGAGGTTGACGCTCCTTTTCCTTGGTCTTCTTAATTGCTGACACCCACTGAACATCTGTCGATAAGCACAGCCAAATGTGATAATTCATTGAATATTTTACAAGTAATTTGCCTGCCAGTCTGCAGTTCAAGGTCTTGCTGAGGATTTTATGTTCACTGCTCATTATCAGGAAAGGCAATATTATTTAAGTATGTTGTGGTCTTTGAAGTCCTAGTATTCCGGGCAACACATAGACTCAAAGCTGATTTAGAGAGGAAATTAGTTGCAGCTCACTTAAATTGGCATGCTGAGATTAAATTCCTAAAGGGTAATCCAATTTGCTGATCAACAGCCCCAGAGGTTCATTATGAGCAAGCTTGAAATTACCATGCTGGTTTCCATTGCCGCCATTGCTATCAGAACGTGAGGAAATGAGTGCATGACTATTCGGTTACGGTTATTATCATCGAGACCCTCAATATTTTTTTCACTACCATTGTTATTAACCCGGGTCAGGCCCAGTAGGGACCGGAGAGGGGTTCCCACAGACATTAATGGGCGTCTGTGCATCTATGCATGAGTATGAAATGGGTGCCGCGATTACAGGGACTGCAATCCCCCTAAATTACACGTAGTTTGTTTTTCAACAAGCTCACTGGCAAGTTTCTTGATAACCACTTTGGCTTCTGGGCCAACTCCCCCGCATGAGGAAAAAGCCTGAGGAGTAAAAGAACCATCCTCGGCTTCCCTTATCGGCACGCCACATTCACATTTCTTGTCACCCTCAAAACGGCAGTACAATGATGGCAGGCTCCTAGACCAATAACTTGGTGCCTGTGGGTAGAAAACCCTTGTGTCAAAAAGTACATTTCAGCTATTGGTCCAGAAGCCCCACACTTGGATCTCTGCACAGGCATCTACTTCTGTGTTGGCCAACTGGTGCCCGAGTGTTTCCTCAGTCAGTGGCTGCAGTTGTGGCTCCAACTCCACATCCTGGTAGACCTCCCTCATGCAACTGGCCAGAAAGGTGGTCGGCCCATTGTGGTGTATGTGGATAAACCCAGAGACCTTGCAGATAGTAAACTTCGCTCTGCAAGGGCAAGGTGATGGAAGATTGTCTAAAGGACAGCAGTATTGAAGACTCATGTGGTCATAGAAATCAGACTTTACATTAAAGAAAAATCCGTGTTCTGCAATGGGGAAAGTGGTAAGGGTGCTGGACTCACTCTTCTCACGTGCTAGCTCCATTGCCCACCGATGTGGCTCTAGTAGATGAGCCTCTAATGTATCTGCCTTTGCTTTTAATTGTGCTTGCTGGTGCTTCCCCACCGTATTCGTTGCTGCACAGTCCAGACTTACACCACAGGGCAGCTCTGATTCACCCTGTACCAGCAATGTTGTGAGGTGGGTGGTACATCCAAGGAAGGCGGTGTGCTTCCATTGAGGATAATGCATCCACCGGGTCATCAAAAGACATCCCACCATACTGTGTGGGTAGTGTAAGCAGCTCAAGCTCAAGGTCATTTAACTCATGCTTCGTAAGTGCAGGAATTAGCTGGCCACGGATAGCGTCTTTTAAAGGCTGCAAATGGTCGCTGGCTGCTGGCATACTAGTGCATCGCACAAACGTCCAACGATGTCGCAGTCCAAAGACAAAGGCTGTTTTACATCATGAATGTCGGATCAATACATATACACAAAGAAAGGCATAATCATGATAATTCTCCCTTTACAGATCACAGTTCACAACACGTCTGCCCTGTACCTTTCAAGTTCTGTACTTTCTCTCTAGTAAGCACTCAAAGATCAAGAGAAGATCTAATCTACCAAGATCTACAGTGCGGAGAATCAAAAGTCCACGTGTACAAAAAAGGCATACTCAGACCCAGATAACAGTCTATAGCAGAGTCCATAACACTCCCCCCATTGACCAAATAATTTGGTCAACCATAAGACTTCATAAGAGTATTTCAGAAAGGATAAAGAATATACTGATGAAAGAAAGAAAAAAAAAGAATTCAAATTACAAGTAGTCCAACAATTCCCTCTGTTCCTTGTCTGTGCGCACGGAAGCTGCACGGCGTGTTCGTGACATTACCAGATCATCAGCACAAGGTGTCACCACTTCTTCAGTTGGTTCCTCTTGTTCTCAGGAAGAAACTTCTAGCGGGTACAACTGTCGGAGTGATCACTTAAGAAATGCTGAAGCAGTTGTTCCTGACTTGACATGAACCATAGCACCTCACACCTCACCATCAGAGCCAGGAATAAGTGATTTGATCATACCTAGTTGCCATTGTCCACGAGGTAGAGTTAAATCCTCAACAATAACAACGCTTTCCGGTTGTGGTGCACTTGCTGAAGCACGATAACTTCTCTTGAGGTGGCCGTGTACAATACGGAGCTCAGCAAGATACTCATGCTTCCATCGCCTCTAAAAGTGATTCATAATGTGCTCAAGGCGTTGAAATCTCCTGGTAACAGCCTTGGTGTCAGGTGAGTAGTCTGGATCTGAGCTGTCACTATCCACTGTCATTATTGCCAATGTAGCTAACCGACGTCCATACAACAAATGAGCTGGCGTTAGCAGCTCTTCACTGTCTTCTCCAGAGACGTATGTCAAAGGACGGTGGTTAATAATGAACTCAACTTCACACAAAAGGGTACACAGCTCATCATAAGTTAACTTCGCTCCTCCAATCACTTTGTGTAAGCATACTTTCACAGAGCAAACCATCCTCTCAAACAAACCTCCCCACCAGGGTGCCAATGGTAGGTTGAACTTCCAATCTACCGTCTTTAGCTCTTGGCTGCAGCTTTGAAAGTTGCTCCAATGTCTGAGATCATTCTCTGAGGTGCGGTTGTGTCAACATTAGCAACTGAGGGTCGCAAGTCAATCATCAACTTGTCTGAGCTTGTGTTACATGGCACACCTAGAATTCGGTGCAGGCAACACTCGCTAATTGATTCAACTCACTCTGTGCATAGCTCTCTTCTTCTGCTACCACTTGATGCTGTTTTTGGCCAATATCCTGCACTGGTGTGTTCTCACCGCTATGAACCAATTTGTTTGCTCCAATCAACACTTCATTCGCTTCTGTGCGATCAAGAAGCTCTTGCGAGTTTAAGAGAAACTTGCGAATGTTGAAACCTCCTTCTGCCAGCCGTAATTTCATCTTCACATACACCTCATAGGCTGACTCAACTTCATCTCCACCTTCTAGGACGTCATCCACATACATTGATGAGAGCAATTCTGAAGTAAACTTCACATCTTCTTTCTGGTACTTGGATAAGTGGTGACGCAATGTAGCATTGAGAAGGAAAGGACCTGATGTGACCCCAAATGCAACACATGTAAAACACAGGTTGATGATGTCTGGGTTGTCCTTCTTGAAATCATCTATCCAAAGAAATCGTCAGACATCTCGATCCTTCTCTTGCACTCCGACCATAAGAAAGGCTTTCTTGATGTCCCCAACAAGCCATACTCGATGACATTGAAAGCACGATAGAATATCAACAATGGTTGCAGAAAGCGGTGAACCTGCGTGCAGACAGTCATTCAGACATACACTATCTGTTCTCACTGAAGCATTGTAGACCACTCACACCTTCGTTGTGTCCTTGTCACATTGTATCACTGGATGGTGTGGTAAGTAGTTCACTTCAGCATCAAGGTGAGCAGGATCATCAACTCTCTCCACGATACCTCTTTGCGGCTGCTCCTTGATCACTCAGTCATACTCTTCCATGACTTCCGTATCCTTCTTGAGACGTGGCATTAGTGACAACAATCTTTTCTTTGCCAAGATGAAATTGTTTGGCAGCAGTGGTCACTCTCTCTTCCATAGTAGACCAACGACATAGCGGCTGCTGTCATGTCTAATCAATTGCTCAAACTGCTCATACACGAAGTTCTCCTCTGGTAATACGCCAAGCGACTCAAGTTCCCAGAATCCTGCAACTTGCCAATGCAAAGAGTCACCATGAGGACATCCAGCTGTGCCAGTACACAGAACATGTGTACTTGAGATGTTCACTGCTGTGTCTGTTTGCTCAATGTCTACTTTGGTAACACTATGATCTTCACTGGAGCTGCTTGTGGATGGTCCCAACAACACCCATCCTAGCTTGGTGTGCAGTGCAACTGGTCCTCCTTCTCCCCTGGTAACTCCACCAGTCACCAACTGCCAATAAAAATCAGCACCAATGAGAACATCTACCACTGCTTCTCCTTCACAGTCATCCACTAATGGCAGCGATCTCAAATGTGCATATCTCTTCACTGTTTCAGCTGGGTACTGACGTTGCAACAGAGCAATAATAATTGGTACAACAATAGCAGACACTAAAAGCGTCTCGTCACCATTTAACTTGATTCCTACATTGACAATGTCGTGCAGCACTGTTTCACTGGAAGTTCCTCCAAATGGCCTGATTTGCAGGGATTCGACTCTCTGCCGTCGTAATTTCAGACAGTTTGTTGCTGCCACGGTGATGTAAGATCTTTGACTACCTCCATCAAGAATCAATCGTACTGTTGCAGTCGAACGAGGTTGACTCGGTGAGAAGAGTGTGGCTCTCGCTGTCTGCAAAAGTATGCTGTTCTTGTGTCCACCTACAAGTCCGACTTTCGTTCTTTGGTCAGTGTCACAAATGCTGCTGTGATGTTGTTGAGAACATTTTTTACACGTACTCTTAGAGTTGCACATCCTCGCAATGTGGTTCTTTCTCAAACAGATAAAACATCTACCTTGAACTCTTAGTTGTCGTTTCCTTTCAGCTGTTGAGAGTACTCGTATACAGGTGGAGGAGGCATGATTCTCTCCACAGAATACACAAACTATTTCCTTTGTCTGTTCATTACCAGTCCCAGTTAACAGAGCTGAAGCAGTTCCCTTTCCCCACTTTGCTTGTGGCTGTGGCTGAGTACTGGTAATTGAGCTATCCCTTGTTGGCTTTACTGCTGTTTCTCTTTCGGTCGAATTCCGTGTTTCCGCACTTCGTTCACGTGCTTACAGTTCTCACTCAAACAAACTCACCAGTTCATCTACAGCAAAGTATCCTGCACTTCCTGCTCCTTGATTGATAATGAGTCGGATATCCTGAGGTAGTTTGTTCATAAGAACTGATGATAATAGAGTTCCATACGTGTCAGAAGACACCCCTAATGAACGCAGACTTCTTACTTGTGTTTCCACGTTGTCGTAAAGTGCGCGCAACTGCACAACATTGTCGCTATTGCTCACTGGTAAAATGCTCAAGAGTTTTTCCATGTGCTTACTGATAATCAATTGAGGGTTCCCGTACCGTTTTTTCAAAATTGAAACTGCTTCTTGGTAGTTCTGAGCAGTCTAGAATAATCCTGCTACTGCTTCCGCAGCTTTGCCTCACCAAAACGATCTCAAATAATTGAATTTGTCGATTTCCGCTAAGGTGTGATTGGCGTCAATCGCCGCCTCAAAGGAATCCCAAAAGGGTCTCCACTCCGCTACTTCTTCGGTAAAAGTCGTGATAGTTAGCTTCGGTAGTTTTACTCGCGGTCGGAAGTCTGGTGCAATCTCGCCGTCATGCGTGTCCACGGAAAGGGTCGATTGCCTGCCGTCTTCTCCCTCCGTGCTCCCAGTGTTTGATGATTCCCTGAGAAACGACGGCTCTCCCTTGACTGATTTCAGTCGTTCCGCAAGTTCGGCCGTCATCGTGATGCTTCTGCCCGTCAACTGCTCCGCTTGTTGGTCTGGAGTGCTTGTCACCAAGTCCCTGTATTGTTCAACGATTACGCTCTGCGTCGTGGACGCTTCCTTCGCCGTTCCTTCCAGAGCTTCATCGATCCTACTGACCGCCAGTTCAATATTGAACCCAACCTCGTCAGCTCTTGCTATTTCCTCTTCGATCTCATCCGCATCTGCCAATCCCAAAGTCTCTTCGTCCAAAATTTTCAACTTCGATAACTTGTCTACTAGAAAGGATTTCGATTGTCTCAGGGAAGAAGCCTGTGGACTAGCCTTCCCGTTTTCTGATAAATCCCGGAGTCCATCATAAACTTGATTCAAAAGCCTAGTGGCAGAGGCCCTGTCTCCTCTTCTAATATTCCTTTTCTTCTGAAGGCCCGACATTCTCAGTGTACCGTAGATCAACTCTTGGATCCGGCGCGAAGGACCATGTTTTACATCACGAATGTCGGATCAATACATATACACAAAGAAAGGCATAATCATGATAATTCTCCCTTTACAGATCACAGTTCACAACACGTCTGCCCTGTACCTTTCAAGTTCTGTACTTTCTCTCTAGTAAGCACTCAAAGATCAAGAGAAGATCTAATCTACCAAGATCTACAGTGCGGAGAATCAAAAGTCTACGTGTACAAAAAAGGCGTGCTCAGACCCAAATAACAGTCTTTTGCAGAGTCCATAACAAAGGCGGCATAAGCTGCGTGGGGCTGGATAGCGGCCATGTTGGGAAAACTGTTGATTTGAGTCCACGACGCGACGAAGCCTTCTCATCTAGGTAGACGGCAACAAACTCAGCAGATCCAACGGCAGCACCAAGATGACGTTACCCTGCCTTATGTGCCAGATCTTGGCCGTCTTCAGTGAGCTGCACTCCGGTACCAGAATAAAACCTTCTCAGCATCTGCATGGTGTCCCGACTTGACCACAAGAAACGTCTTTAACGGTTTAGGGAAGTACCCATAGGCCGGACCATGTTGCAAAAGTATGTCCCAGAACTGGCGTAATGCACGCACTCTTGCACCCGAGGCTGCATCTAGCTGGCAGTTCTTCGATCGCGACTATTATTGTAGACCTACTAACCCGATCCCGAGTAGTGCAGTTTTCATCTTTTGTCAGTGTTGCGAACAGTTTCTCACAACTCACGTGACGTCACCCATACAAACTGCCTATCTCCTAAGATCTTAAGACTTCAGCAAGAGGTTACAAATTTCCCGATCTTAACCCCTTACCCACGCACCACCCGCTGTTCTCAACCCTTTACCCACGCACCATCTGCTGATCTCAACCCCTTACCCGTCATTCACAACCTTTTCTTTTTTAGGCGCGCCAAGTTTGAATTTGACCAGCCTGAGTAAAAACACAACGATGGGTTAGGTAAGAAAGAACCCGAAATTACACTCGCAACACAATCATTGTCAAACAGTCAGTTCGACAGCATAGAAAAAAGGAATGGCATGCCGCCCAACGTTCGATCTTGTTCTAGAAGATGATCTTTCTGACGATGTTGATGAAGCATCACACAAGTCAGTTTCTTGAAAAAGCCCTAATGTTTCTGCAAACGCCTTCATCAGAGGAATGAGAGAGTGAGAGACAGAGAGAGGAGGCGAGAGTTTATATAATGTACATTACATTTACATTTTATCCATATGTTTAGACAGGATTGTGAAAAAGCGTCGAGCACTTATCTAGTCACGTTCCTGTGAGAGAAGGACAAAAATCATGTACTTGTAAGAAAGGAAAGGAAGGCCATCAAGCGGAGAGCAACCAGGAAAGGAAGAAAAGGGGAAAATAATAATAATAATAAGAAGAAGAAGAAGAAGAGTAAGAAGAAGAAGAAGAAGAAGAAGAAGAAGAAGAAGAAGAAGAAGAAGAAGAAGAA
>JAOWAW010125506.1:0-12007 GCA_028565695.1 Nicola tetela
CACACACACACACACACGCACACGAATTAATCGTCTGTGGAGCCCTCCTCAGCCCCTACGGGCCTGACGACGGCAATAATAATTATTCTTCACGGCAAGAACATGTCTAACACGCTGAATTGGAGAGCGCTATGTTGGGGTGCGCTCCATTGAGTTGCGCTCCGTTGCATGTAAAGCTGCGCTGAATTGGGGTGCGCTCTTTTGGGGCAAGCGATCATTGAAATGTGTTCCATTAAACTGCGCTGAAATGAACTGCGCTCAAGTAGGGACAACCCGACCTCGTGCCATGGTCGCCTTGTATGCCAAATATGACAGATGTAGTAGTTCGTAGAACTACTGAGCTGTCCCAATAGTGCTTTGCGCACGTGACTACAAATCTACATGTGCAGCGCCATGGTGGCACGAATTAGAGTAAGGACAACCTCCCCTTTAATCCTAACACGCTTTGCCGTTATTCTCGATTGCTCACCGGAAGTAGTTCTTGCTTCAGCAAAGGGGTCGTCAGTTCAGGGAGGCATGTCTTCATACGGTAGAACTCTACGTTTCTCGTGAGATGGGCCGTAACAATAATTATTATTGATTGCGTGAACCCGACCAGCAGCCTGCACAGGGATGGCCGTTGAGTGGCAGGTCATGCTGTGGCCCTCACTATTGCTTGTCTCCGCATGCACAGTTATCGCGACGATATCTGCATCGTCAAGATCGTCAGGCTCGAAGGAAGGCACGTCACAGAACGGAAGTTTATCGTATAAATGTGGCGAGTTCACAATCCAACTCACTCTACCCTCCCAAGGCTCTGCGCTATCCTCCGCTGCTCCTGCCGTTGTCGTGTGGCACCCAAAACAGCCAGCTAGCCCTGTGTGGCAGACCGTGCCAGGACAGCCATTTTTACGAGCAGCCAAAGGAGGTCTCACATCCACGGATGAGAGCGGCACGTTTCACATTCATGATGAAGTTCGTGACGACTGCCACGACATAACGATTACTGACGGCAAACAGATCAACGAAACAACAGTAGCAATCAACGGAGCAGTGTGCGGTGCGCCGTTTGAAATAATATGGCGCAGCCATAAACTCAATGGCTACGAACAACTAACGCTCGATATCAATGTAAGCCCCGCCAGCGGCTACAATCACATTTTTCTGGCGTACTCCAAGGAAGCGGAAGAACAGTTTTACGGCTTCGGACATCAGTATACTTATTTCAACATGGCTGGCCGGAGGTTTCCCGTTTTTCTCACGGAGCAAGGCGTTGGTAGAGGTCTCCAACCGCTGACCAATATTATTGATCTACTCTCTCCAGGGCGAGGGGGTCATTGGTATACAAGCTACACTCACGTACCGTTCTACATAACTAGCCACGGTCGGTCCTTGTTGCTGGAGTCGCAGGAGTACGTCGTCTTCGATTTATCTCAGGACGATCAGGTGGTGATTGAGCTCGTGGCTTCACGGCTTAGCGCTAGACTGTTTGTTGGTAGGTAACCATGGTAACGCTTAAGGAAAACAGTAATTGTAGTCAGGCTAGGCTGATACTTCTATGTTTTTTCCTGTCTCACCGTCTTGATAGTGGCTGGCAGTGAATGGCCTTAGCAAGCCTACATGTGAGGTTGGTGTCATGCATATCACAGAATCGCCATGGTATGCCAACAAACACTATACTAGTATCAGCAATGCAGGATGCAAACTTGATTACAACAGTTATTGTGATCATGTATGTCAATACATATGTATAGATGTACCAACAGCTCCTATATCACCAAATCTTCGATTAGACTTCATCACTGATCAAATGCATGCGTTCATCAATTGTGATCAAACACCTACCATTATGTGTATCATGAGTGCATAAGAATCAAGTAAAGAAATTATTATAACAGCAGATGTGCAATATCAAGCCTAGATCTGGAGGCCTGCAGTTTTAACCTGACTTCAGCATAAATTAATAATCACTTGAGACTCAGGGACATGTGGTGTTGGGAGTTAATAGTATGCATGCAAGGAACTCACTTACTCCAGAAAATTCTTCTAGCACTTTCTGGAACTTGAGACACATCAGCAGTACATAAAAACTCAGTCAGATCAGCGCAAAGCTCTGCAGCTGACTGAAGAAGACCTGCACAATCCAGCTTGAAACGTCCTTCACGGAAAACAGGCAAATTTCCTGGAGTAAGAAACTTCCTTGCATCTATTTACAGTTATTATTATTGTATGCTGTTACCAGCTTGTCAATCTTCCCAGAGTTTCACTGGCTTAGAGTACGCTTAGAAGACTTGGACCCGTACATGATATGTAGTTAGCTGAACAGCAAAGAAGCCAATACATTTCAGAGCAAAATGTAACATGCACAACCAGCTTCAGTCTGGTGCAATGGGCTTTTCACATAATTGGTGGCAAGGGACACATCTAAAATATCTGGGGATGAGGTCTAGATAAACAGTGCTGTTGCCATGGGATACCATCAGAAGTGTGCACTGCACTAACACTGCATGCATCCCTTTATGGTTTCTTATATGTACAAATATGCTATGCAATCAGTTTTCTTGTTTTGGAAAGCTGGTAATGTTCAATGATACTTCTCCAGGGCTATCTCTATTGGATATCATCAGCTCCACAACAGCCTATACCGGCCGCATGCAATCATTGCCACCGTGGACACAGGATGGTGCTGTGCTTGGGTTAGAGGGAGGAACAAAGGCTGTCCTGGAGAACTTGGAGAAAATGAATCTGGCTAATGGGGGGGTTGAAGGCGGTTTGCCAGTTAGCGCATTGTGGCTGCAGGACTGGTCAGGTTTGAGGAACTTCACGGCGGCTGGAGAAATGCAGCGTGTGGGACTTTGGTGGAACTGGGAGGTAGGGTGCACTGGCCACAATATGGTCACGTGAAAATGTCTGATAAGAAACAATGATCTGATAGTTGCACAGATTTGAAAAACATGTCCAGATCTTTTGCTAAAATAATTACTCATTCAGTTTGCATGTAAACTAATTATGCCCATTACTTCCAACGTGAAAAGTGACACAGCGGTCATGAAGCCAATAGACTGAAGTGCACATACACTGCATCCAGCCACAGACCAGGTGTTCTCTGGCAGCTTCTTCTTTTAATTTCCTGCCTGATGATATGAGCAAGCAAGACCAGTGTACTGTTCAAGTTTTGTGCTAGAGAATGCATAGTTGCGGTTTAATAATATTCACCCCACAACTCTACAGAACCTTTTATGTCTATTTAGTTTCAACCACGTAGGTAGACATATCCAAGGTAGGTGTCTGGGGCAACGCTTTCTCAATAAAGAGTATTCCAACAGCCCCTGTCATTTTTAGTATGTGTACACATTAATGTCTTTATGAGCTAATGAGTTCTCGAGTTGTCATAAATCCCTTTACATGTACACTTATTGGGCAATACACCATGCAAGTGGAAAAGAAGAGACACAGTTTGTTGAGATATGTAAACTGTGAAGAGTTGATTTTCACTACTGTCAGTTCACTGTTCTCTCTTGGCAGGTAGATGAAACACTATATCCCCAGTGGAATGAGTTGATTGGAAATCTGAGCAAGAAGGACATTCGTATGCTTGTTTACATCAACCCAATGTTGTCCAACATCAGCGACAGAGGCACACCGTTCAGGAATAACTACTATGAGCAGGTGCTCAAACTTGGTTACGCGGTTCGCAGCGCAGATGGCAAGCCGTGGATCGGGTACAGCAAAGCCGTCCTGGTCGATCTCACGAACCCAGAGGCTGTTCAATGGATGAAGGATATCATTGCTCAGGTATTTCGTTGATATCCGCTGAACCGTCAACCCTGCAGTGTGTTGTATGGTCTGGTGCATCTCACTATCCTTGCACAGCAGATCAATTCTAGTGGTTTGCCGGATTATTACATGCTTTCACTCCATAATGCATTACATGTTTACTACCATACGAAGCAAGTAGTGCACGTATGCCAAATATGCAGGATACAGTACAGCACCTAGACAAGTACATGTATTAAAACAACTGTGGCATATTACAGTATAAATCTTGACTTGTGGCATACAGGTGTATTACATGCCACAGTCTCACAGCAGTTCCAGCAGCTGAACACTTTGAATATATTATCATTCACCAAACACTGATATAGAGGTAAATTAAGGATGTGCAGTCTCCCAGACCTCAACATACTTACAGCCTATACTGATCAACATACAACAGATGCACTGTGTGGCCACTGTCTGGCTGTACAAAACCCTTGCAATCACTATGAAGACAACATGTGACAACTCCTTGTTATATACAGCTTGGTGCAATGAAACAGGCACCCAGCATTATTGATCAAAACTTGTGTGATGTATAGGATGGTATGGCTCACCATACACTATCAAATCAAATCAAATCGTATCAGGGTCACGTGGGGTGCCAGTTTCATTGCACTAAGTTGTATGTATGACTTACTGAGGCTGTATAAACATCTCTACCCTTCTGTACTTCATTGTCTTTCTTATGACTGATGAAGCCAGAAATACTTCTGGTGAAATGGCTCGTGAAAAACGTTTCTTGTGACTGGTGTACTGGGAAATCCTCTTCATGTTATGACTACCCAGTCAGGATCTCTCACTTCCTATTTACTGAGACTGTGTTCATAGTTTGACCAGTTTGTCTCAACAGTCTTGTGTTCATATCACATGCATTGATTTATATTTGATCACAATTAGCATTAACTGCACCTCTTGTCACAACTTAGCTGTGTGTTATTCTGCATTAACAGAACATGTTAAGTGCTGGAATCAGTGGTTGGATGTGTGATTTTGGCGAAGCACTGCCGCTTGATGCAAAAATCCATTCTGGCAATGGCACCATGCTGCACAACCAATACCCAACCATGTGGGCGAAATTGAACAAGGAAATTGTTCAAGAAACCGCAAAAGACGTAAGAGAAGCATAAGTTGAAATGGTTTATCAATTGGTGGCCTTTTATTAATAATTTATTATAATCTATGACATCACTCTCATGCAAAGTGTGCAGAGGAGAAGTTTCATTTCAAATGTGTTGCTTGAGGGCTCCGACTGAAGTGGGCTAGTGAAACAGCTGTTGCACATCTTCTTTTCCTCAACTTTTGATCTTCTTCTTCTTCTTCTTCTTCTTCTTCTTCTTCTTCTTCTTCTTCCTACCTTCTTCCTATAATTACTCACTGTTTTTTTGTGTTTTACTTTTTTGCCATGCTTACAGCCGCAGGATATTGTCTACTTCATGCGCAGTTCTGGTACATTCTCCGCCTCGTATACGTCTCTTTATTGGATGGGTGACCAGATGGTCACATGGGATGCCTTTGATGGCATGCGCTCTGCCATTGTGAGCATGCTCAGCGCTGGTATTTCTGGTCACAGTATGGTACACACAGACATTGGTGGATATGTTGCCATTGACTACAGGTTGGCTAATCTAAGCTTACAGTAAGTTTGCTCATGCATACATCGACATAATGGATATTCTAAAGTTTAAGTTGTGCTGGTAGGTATATAATGAATGCATTTTATTCTTCTTGAATATCAAAAAAGAACTATGCCACATCTTTGTACATGTAACTTAGTGGTTTGCTGATACATTGTAATGTTTCGATGGTACATTGACAGTAATTGAGTCTTTCATATGCTCCATGTCAAAAAGTGTTGCACACCTTTTTTCAAGTAAAAACAAACAAGCTGCTTAGACTGTTGGCCATTCTTTATCTTTGGTTCAAAAGGGCACCGTGATGTGCTATTCAGCAGTTTTTGTTGCCATTTTGTGTCAAACACAATAGCAGATAACAGAAGCACCACATATATACATGTAGGTCACACAACACACTGGCTTAGATGCGTAGTGAGACCACTGAGCTACCCCATTTCTCAGATCTCATGGAGTGTGTTGAAAGAAAGGCCGGGGCATAGGGTTGCGTAAACCCATAAAGGGATGAGGCCACACTTATGCCCTGTAATTGTTTGTATGTGAATATGTGGTCTTTTCAGCATACACTTAGTCTAACTCTTGACCTGCTCAACAAGTTTTTTCACCAGCTGTGGACAACTGACTTTCATGTTTTATAGGTGTATTATGTATTTTCTATTAATGTTTTTTTGTTTTTTTTTTCTTTTTACTCTCACTCTTCATTTCTCACCTTTTATTCAGCTACATCAGAACCAAGGAGCTGTTTATGCGTTGGGCTGAGCTGGCAGCATTCACCCTGATGTTTCGCACTCATCTTGGCACACTGCCAACAAAAAACTGGCAGGCATATTCAGATGAGGAGACGGTGGAGCATTTCACACGAATGACGCAACTTTACCGCTCACTGGCGTTCTACCGCATGGAACTCATGCAGGAAGCAGAGGAGCTTGGCTGGCCAATCTTACGACACATGGTGCTGGAGTTTGCAGACAACGAACAGTTGAGATCGCTTGACCTCCGTTATGAACAGTTCATGCTTGGGTCAGAGGTGCTTGTAGCACCTGTTTCCAGTGCAGGGAATTCAAGCGTCAATGTATGGCTGCCAAAGGACACAGCATGGATACACGTGTGGACGGAACAAGTCTACCAAGGTACTGTTGGTTTGAAGGGTAACAAGCCTCAAACTTAAAGCCAATATTGTAGCTGTTAATTATTGGCAATGGAATACATCAGAAATAAGTCATATGTGAGTCTATACTACACACTGTGTACATAGTATTATAGTATTTGTATGGTGTGCCTTTGATTCCAACAAAATTAACTGTTAGTGTGCAGAGCAGATATTTAGAAGAAGGTGGTAAGCATTAGGTTTCCAGGGTGAGTTTTTGGCCTGGCAAATATTACACTAGTGAGAGGTGTTTAAAATCTGAAAGAAAACGTCACGGTTAAAGATAGAACTATAACTGAATAGGCTTTCTGTTACCAGCAAACTTCGTTAGAAACAATTTTAGTTTCCGTTTGTAGTCAATTGAGTGTGGTGGTTTTGTCTTGTCAGCCTCATTACATTTCAGTACCATACCTTTACATGTGGATGCTGAAGCAATCATTGTGTAGCTTCTGTAACGACCGCCTTCCTTGCAAATCACACACCAATGCTTCTTTGCCACTGTGCATACAGCCAAACCCGTTTTACATAGCTAAGGGCATAAGCAAACTGTAACATTGTTGCATACTGCATGTAAAGGCAAACCACCAAGTAAATAGCTGTGGCACTGGTACTACAGTACATTAAGGTCACAAAAATGCTGAAATGCGCTTAATTGGGATTTTTTCATTCTACTCTTTGAAGCTCAAGAAATTCGCTGGCAGCAGTGGCGAAGTAAAACAATGTTGGCAAGGCCCGAAAAATGAAGCAGTGCAGCCGAAGAATACAAGTGCTTGTTTCTCAGATTTGCACCGGCATAACTTCTTAATTAATAACGCTCTTAACTAATGCGTGCATTGGTCGATTAGCCTGAAATTTGGCACATGGATTCCTCAGACCCAACTCAAAACTTGCCACTCTTGCTGGAATGAAGTACAGTAGTAAAGGTTCTCTTGGGCCAGCTATTAATTTGAAAATGCCGACTTTTTGGCCACGATTTCCCTGGCCATCATCATGCTGTACATAAAATCCCAAGCTAGTACCTCAAACTCTCAGAGAACCTAATGATGGCCAGGGAAATTTTGGCCAAGACATCATCATTTTCAAATTATTAGCTGGCCCAAGGGAATCTTTGTTACAGACCCAACTCTAAAATGGCTTACTACAGATTTTTGAATTTCACTCTTGAAGCTAAGTTTTTGGGTCCAAAAACATGACTGAAAACACAAGTCTTTGAAAACCAGGCCATATCTCGGGAACTGGACAAAAATTTCCATTTTGTAGCTACACATGTAGTAAGCTAAAATAAATTTGTCCTCAATGAGCACAAAGAAACTTTAACTAGAGTGATAGGAACACCATCAACTTAGATAAATTGTAAAGAAGACTCACATCTTTTGGTGATTTGTTCCTCTCAATCACCAACTTCTTCACAAAGATGTGGAAGAATCTTTCCAAGACATCGTTAATATTACTCTCAAAAGACAGCCTTTTGACTAAAATAAGCTACATTCTCATAGAAACTTGCATTCTTGCAAACCCCTTTCCTAGGGGTTACATGACTGTTAAATTCGGTGGTAACAATGTAACAAATCCCTTGTCAGTCAGTTCCCCACTTGCAAATGTTCCAGGGTGTTGATTGACTCCATTTTTATTTATGTTCACTCTAGGAGAGAACAAGGCTCAAACGATTTTCGCTCCAATCGGCCAGCCATGTTTTCTTGTCAAAACCAGCTCGCACATCAAGCCAACTCTTTGGCGGAACTTGAGGCAGAACAATCTGCTTACCAGCCATCCTAAAGAGAATTTACAACAAAATTTGGCAAAAAAATTGCATCAGCAAACATGATGTTGATCTCCTTTGTAGTTTATAGTTAGTCCTTTCAGATGTACAATTTCTGAAAAAAAAAATGTTCTTGAGACTGTACAAATACATTATGCTTCAAATTGAAAATTCCACTACAGTATCTTTAAGTTTTGAATTCCACATGGTGAAGTCAAAAATTCTATCGTCTAATTTAAGCTTAAACTCTTATTCAAATTAATGCTTCCACTACAACCTCACTCTGGGGTCTCAACTGAATGCCACGCGAATATGGACACAATGGCATTTATTAGCAACTTTGAAATACTCATACACATATGGTCTGTTGCCATAGACAACACCACAGCTTCAACAAACCTGCTCAGACTTGACCATCAGTCTGTCAGAAGAAAATTAAATCAGAATAATGAAAGCAGGAAATTTTAGTGTGCAAGCTGGGGAAATTTTCATGCTACTGCTGTACATGGAAGCAGCAATTTGATCTCAGTCTTCTTGATGTTTTTTTTTTCTTTGCAAATATGAGTGTTGCCACTCACTCACAGCTCATGATGAAAGGTGGTTTGCTGAACCACCTGTACACAGCATGAGTTGTAGCCTTTTTTATAAATCGAAGGCAGAAATCTAGTCATGGCTGAAAGTTTGCTAGAACCTATAACTACTAGTAGCTACACAATGTGCATATAGCACAACAGAAAAATGCCAATGGTAAGTTATGGCGTGGGCAAACAGGTTGAAAACAAATTATGACTAAATAGCGTACAAACATAAACAACAACAGCTAGCCATAAAAATTCCTAGTACAGTGCGAAGAGAAGTAAGAGGGAAAGGGGCACAGGGAAAGAGAGAGAGCATGGGACAAACAATGAAGTACATGTAAGGGCCATGAGCGAAAACGCTTTAACAACCAACAAGCTCTCTCCACAAAGGGCAACTTTTACAAAAAGGACTAAAGCAATAATTGAATCAGTTTTCCTTATTCCGGATCTCAAATGCAGGAAACCCTGAAAAAGAAACAGTTTAAGTAAAAGTGGACTCACTCCACTCACCTCTGATGAAGTGCTTAAATGAATGCAAAATGTAAAAGAAGCCATGCAGGCACAAATAAAAACCCTCCACTTCTTCAACCAATTTTGTTGCGCTCCAAACAAACAGTACGTATGATAGATAATGAGATATGGCTGAGTCAATAAACAGGCAGACAAGATATTCACCACAATCAATAGCAGCAGCTTTAGGAATTGATTAGATATAGTGTCACTCTTACTAAAAAGATATGCCAGATGGTACCGTTGGTGCGGGCACATATGTTGCTCCTAATGATTAGTCGATAGGATCTTGGCACTGTGTGCAGTCATCCATGTCAACGTGGTACATTTCGATCTGTATCGTCGTGTGTTGCATGTTGTACTTCTCACGCACTAGCCTTTGCGCATCCTGTAGGATATCCTGCTGCTTTCTCGAGCTCTCCTGATCGACGACAAGGTGCACAGCTAATGCCACCCGGCCCATGGTGATGCACCACATGTGCAAACTGTGAGCCATCTTCACACCGCGTATGTTCTCCAAGTCACGCTTCACCTCTTCATACGAAATCCCTTTTGGGCTGCCCTCCATAAGCACGTGGATGGCGTCTCGGAAGATGCGCAAGGTGGTGATGAGCACCAGGACAGAAAACAAGAAGGTACATAGTGGGTCAATGTAAGTCAGATGAGGATGGTAATAGATAATGAACGCAGCTATAAGCACGCCAACACTCTGCACCATGTCACCAACTACGTGAATGAAAGCTGCCCGCACATTGATGTTCCTCTCCTCGGCTTCACGACGAGCTCGCTCGGCTTCATAGTTACAGTCATCCCTTGCAGGAATATTGCCCAGCTGGTTGGATGTTACGTGCACACCTACTTCATCATGCTCACCGGAAGAATTCACAATTCCATATCCGCCCTGCCCTTGGTTACGTCCATGTGAATGGCTGTGTTCACCGTGCGAATGGCCATGTCCACCGTGTGTATGGCCATGACCGCCATGCTGATGAAGGACAAGGCCAAGGAAAATGTTCATGCACACACCAAGGGCAGCAGTGATTAGCATGATCTTCGCGTCGATTTTATGCTCTCCGTTCCTAAGCCTCTCCACAGCCTGATAGACGAGAACACCCGTCAAAATCCAAATCAAAAGAACGGACCCAAGAGCACCAACCACTTCTGCTCGATAAAATCCAAACGACATCTTTTTCGTGGCGGGCCTTTGAGCAACCCATATGGCAAAGAGTGAAATAAGGAAGCCAGCAAAGTCCGACAGCATGTGGGCAGCGTCCGTCAGTAGCGCCAAGCTGTTAGATAGAAGGCCACCAACAAGTTCAGCCACCATAAAGAACAAGCACAACACACAGGCAATGATCAACTTCCGCCTTGCTCTTCGGGTGGCTGCATCTGGCTCCTGCCGTCCGTTTAAACTCCGTCTGTGACAGTGGCCACTGTCCAGCGAGTCGACCAGGTTGCTCCTGCAGCCATGTCGATTCTCTTGATAAACACTATGAAGGAGTGGAAGATTTTCGTTGTCTATGTCCCCCATGATCTCCTCGCAAATCCACGCTTCAATGCGAATCGGTCCTTTTCTCCGCTCAAACCAACTTTTGACCACAAAGCTAGCCTACAGGCTGATACAGAAAGTAAGCTCTCGGCAAATCTGCTCCAAGCGTCCCACAGCAAGCGTGTCCTAGAAGAGCTCAATGACGTTAGTTCTAATTTTCCAAGGCAACACGGCTCGCAGGTGGTTCAGCGACTTGGAGAACTAGGTCGGGCAAGTGATCGGGCAGAGAAATGCAGAGTCACTCTTCGCACTTTGGGCTTCGCGCAGCTCCTGCTCGAATCCTTGTCAACGGCTAACCAACTTCTTCAAATGGACGGACAGACCTTCAGTACGCGTCCCACCAACACATCAAGGATACTGCCGCGAGTGTGGCCGTAACGAAGTGTTCAGAACTTTTCGGGCTCGCCTTACCTCAACTAGCTAGCTACTACAGAATGGCTCAGTCAGTTTAGCTCTGACTGGTCTCAAAAAGTGTAGTCTACTCTAGATCTGGTGCAAATCATCACCATTACCCGTACCAGCCTATACCGGCCCCGTCTGGTCAGAAGCAGATCGATTATTCAGTAAATTAATTTATACATGCATCAATGCATACTGCGGCTTGCATGCATACTGGTAAATGTTGGCGTCGGCGGCAACCCATTGCCATCCCGAGTTTGGATAGCTGCAGCTGGAGAGCAATTAAGGCAGCAGTGTAGCCTCGAACCCGGCCCCACCCGGCTTTTTGATGTGACGTACGCCGAGAAAGGACTTTCCCGGCGCTGACGTCACATCAAAAAGCTGGGTGGGACCGGGTTCGATTCTTTCCCGGCGCTGACGTCACATCAAAAAGCCGGTTGGGGCCGGGTTCGAGGCTAGGCAGCAGTGATGCTGTAGGCGGTGAGATTGAAATGGGGTTGAATGATGTGGTTTAGGTGTGGGCCTCGGTAGCTTAGCGGTCAGAGCATCGGAGCGCAATTCCGGAGGCCGTGAGTTCGATTCTCACCCGAGGCCATTGATTTTTTCTTCGTTTCTTTCTCACTGCCATCGCGGGTG
>JAOWAW010125517.1:0-12007 GCA_028565695.1 Nicola tetela
TGTGTGTGTGTGTGTGTGTTTGTGTGTGTGTGTGTGTGTGTGTGTGTGTGTGTGTGTGTGTGTGTGTGTGTGTGCCTCTTGGACATTACTGCTGATTTTACAAAAATGTACTGTTAGTTGGACTAATATGGTTATTGTCTTGTCACGGAAAGATACCTGATTTATCATTTCATGGTTTCCCTTAGAAATCAATTTTTACGAAAGTTGGTGCAAGACATAGGGCCTGATGTAGGTAAAAACTTCGCCATCACAGCAAACATTGTTTTGTTCGGTGCTTGTTTTCAAGAATCCAACTTCCTTCACCAGGTACAGCTGCAGATGGAAGAACCATCTGCTAAAGAGATCCCAAGAAGGGCTGACGGATCGTAGTTCCAACCATCTTCAGGAAGCCACGGCAATATATCCTGTCCTGGCTTTGTAGCAGTTACATCCTTGGCAGATTTTGCCGTGGTGCTCGAATCATGAGTTGTATGTTTTGTTTTTGCAGTGTTTGAATTTTTTGTGTTCTTTTGGCAGCTTGGAGGCAAACTAGATTCAGCACTTTCGATGTGATAACCACAAAGCAAAGGCTACAGCAATGCTGCAGTCCAGTCACATGTATATCGCCCGGATGTGCGCTTGTAGATCAGCACTACAGCATAGATCCCCAGCTAGCCCCTACATGCATCTTGGTTAGGCCCCAGTGCATGATCGCAGATGGGCAGCAGGGCCAGGGACATATGTAATTCCTTCCGTCCGGATATTCACCATGTTTTCTCAAAAAAGCTGTTTGGTCTTTCACTCTCCAAAATCCAGGGGACACTACAAAAAGTGTGTCACGAAAGGAGGAAGAATTTGAAGGACTGTCCATTGCCAGATTCTTTTAGGATCTTGGTTCGAAGATTGCCCAGTTTCTCTGCCAGAGTTGCCTATTTTAGGTGACTCCATAAAGTCAACTGACTCTGTTCATACTAAATTTGCACACATGAAATATACATCGGTTACAGAACTGGGAAAAGATCTCTGCCAGACTTTCGTGAAGGTTATCTGTGCATGAGCTTCGAGGTGTTTTGTATGGGAATGTTGTTAGATGTCTTAAGAAACAGGTTTTGTTGTGGTCTGGGTTATTCAAGGAAGATTTTTGTGGCAAGCTGATTGGCTTCTTGTCCCTTTCTTCTAATTTTAGGCAGTGAATGAAGCACTCAACTCTGTCTTGATTGAAGAGGAGGACTACCAAGGCTTACGCAACAGCATTGATGCCTTTGACAACTTCGACAACATTCAGCTTGCACAACAGCTTGAGAGGCACGAGCTTATTGAGTTCCGACGTATCTCTGCATATCTCTACCGAGGCAACAACCGTTGGCAGCAAGCGGTGGAGCTGTGCAAGCGTGACCATCTCTACAAGGTAGGTTGCTGTTAAATTCTGGTACAATGCTTAAAGTTTGACAGGAAAGTGTGCTGCTTGATGCTTTAGTTTTGTTTGTTAAAGGAAGCGTTTTTTCTTTACTTTTCAGGATGCGATGCAGTATGCTTCTGACTCTCGGCAAAGCGAGTTGGCTGAGGAGTTGCTTGCCTGGTTCTTGGAGATTGGCCGAAATGACTGCTTTGCTGCTGCACTCTATGCTTGCTATGATCTGCTGCGACCTGACGTCATCTTGGAGTTGGCATGGAGACATAACATTATGGACTTCGCTATGCCATTCATGGTCCAGGTGGTGCGTGAGTATGTGACAAAGGTAAGCAACAAGACATCAATTTTTTCTTAAGATGCAAATAGAATTTACTGCTTATCGCTGCAAAGTTTGCCTCGTTGTCTTGACAGTGAAATCATCATATCAAACTGTGGTTTTGTTGGGGCTCTGTCACAGACTTTGGTGTGTCTTTCATTTCAGTCTGTCTTCCTCTTTCGCACTTACACAATGTTTGGACTGTAGTCTGTGGTCTGTCAGCTTTGGTGCTCCCTCCTTTTTAGGTGGAAAAACTTTTGACAAAGGATGCTGAGCAGGAGTCGGAGGTGAACCAGGAGCAGCCGATGGTTATGAGTAAGTGATGAGAAATGCAGTAGTGTGTGTTTGTACAAGCTGCCTTTGGCTTTCCGTGTTGTCTTCACTCTGTTGGTCTTAGGAATGATTAACTCTGTGCGTGTCTTCATTTCAGATGAACCGCAGCTGATGCTTACTGCAGGTCCAGCAATGATGCCACCAGGCATGATGGGTGCTGGAATGATGGCTGGTGGTATGCCAGGTGCCAGCATGCCCAGTGGTATGGGTATGATGGGCGGTGGCTTCCAACCAGGATTTGCTGGTGCTATGTAAAATTGGATACATGTTGAAAATGTTGACACTTGATGTTGTTGTGCACATCCTATACTTATATCATCCTCTACTGGTTATTACATATTTTCGTAAACATGTCACTTTGTATTTTCAAAATTTTCTCTTGTCCCAAAACAAATTAGATTTTCCTCCCATTTGGGTGTGTCTGCTCATAGTAGCAGCCACCTTTGGCCAGTGATGTTCCTTTACTCTGTCTTGTTTATGATTTAGGGAGCCATTTGCCATTTGTTTTTGGATTTTATGAGAATTCTTGCCTTCAATTTGGGGCAGCTGCAGATTACTGAATGCTCAGTGGAACTTTAGGGCTTCTAATATCGTTTGAATGTTTATCTTGACTTTTCTCATTCCTAGCTGTTGTTGTGTGGTGTGTTGAGCTGTAGGTCTGGGTTTTAAACATGTTTCCATTCATTGCGTTGGACCAGGCCTATCAGCAAGGAAAGAGTAGATCTGTTCTGGGTCATGCTTAGAAAATTGGAATATTTCAACAGTGTAAGCTTGTTACCAATTGAACTAGCTACCTTTAAAAGGATACAGTCATTTGAGTTTGAGAACACTGCCATGAAAGTTGAATGTAGTAAGCCTGTGATCACTGCAGTCTATTTTTAGTCTACTAGCAAAGGTCCGTTTCTCAGAGCTGCCACTTGGGAAATGCGTTAACATGTAGCCCTGGCTCACATCTGCTTCCTTGTGGGTTTGTTTTATTGTCTTTATTATTTGATGAACTAGCAAATGTTAACTACAGATAAGTGAAATTAAACCTGTAGCGCTCACCAATGAAGAGAAGCTTAAAGGTGGTTCATTACACCACATGACTAAGCTTTAAGGTAGTCATTGCAGTGAGGGGAATACTATTTTTCCAAGTAGCATTCAATGATGGTGCTGGCATTTCCAAAATAATTGTTGGGCGCCATGCCGACTCATTGCGTGGTGAAGCTTGATTTTATTGCACATTTATGCTTTATTATCCAAAAGAAGCAAGTGTTAAGTAAACTTCTGAGGGGACGATCAGATGAAATTTGCTTTTCTTTTACTTTTATCTGGTGGCACATTAATAGCCAGCCTTACTCTCTAACACCAGTTGAAGAGACATCACATCTCCAGTTCATGGGAGTGTTTCCATTTTTCAACGAAAACCCTCAGCTTCTTTTGGGCCATGCCGCAACCAAATGCTACATGCAATCATTTTTCTTTGGAATACTCTCCCAAATCTCATTCAGTCAATCACAGGAAAACAACAATTCAAGCAAGCTGTAATGACATTCTTTCACTCCTCCAAGTATAACATAAAACCAACTCACACTCCGCAACAAATGCTAAGGCTCTTCTCAACAGATAGTGCCATTATTAGGAGTGTTTCTGTTGAGCCCCTCTTGGCTCTATCCTTCTCTTTTTTCACTCAACATCTTTTGTACTGATTTCAGTAGATTTTATCCCTTGATGGGGACCTCGATTAGGGTAATTCTCCCCGTTGGGGAATCTGAAAATAATAAATAAATAAATGTTTTGCTGTACAAAATGGTCTGAGACCATATTCACAACTCAGCTCTGAACTGAGTCCTGTTTAGCTGAGCCTGTGTAGGGCAGACTGAACTTGTTTGCTGAGCCTGTGTAGCGCAGACTGAACTTTTTGCCCTATGCTGGGCTATATGCACCTAAGGATGCCATTTTTTAGTCACGTGTGGAGTTGAAAGAATTATCTATTACAACAAACTGCCTAACTACAGTAACATAAGTCAGCAATTTTTCTAGTATTTCAAAAGAGAAGAGACAAACACACAAGAAAAAGCCAATAATGTGTACAGTGAAAGACAGATTACTGAAAGAGGAGAGGTCATTCAAAGTACAATAGTCAATGCAATAGAACAAATAGACAAGGACTAAGTTCTGCTTAGGTGGCTTGGTTCAATGGCAACATGAGCAAATGAAAACAGGTTGGAAATTGTGATGAGATACAGTGCTTGAACTAAGGAAAAACTGAAAAGCAACATCATGTCATGACAAGGAGGAATTAATTTTTGTAATTGAATGAACAGTCTTGGTGTGGAAAATGTAAAAAAAAAATAGCAAGCTTGTTCTTTTACTGGTAGTGAGCACCATCTGAGTTCCAGGGTTCTATGCTGAGAAAGCCATCACAGAATGGGTAAACGCCTTCCATCACGCAACGGGAAAACGCCTTCCATACTCGCTCAATGTTGTCAAGATTTGTGAAATAGCCGGGCGCTCTCGGGGCTCAAATGAAAGCATTTGCCGGACCAAGCATTGCAGTTCTGGAATAAGTTGATCAACAGCTGCATGGTTGGCAGTTGAGCGAGGAACAGCAATTTCAGGTAGATCTTCCATGCGATATCCCTGCTGATAAATCTCTGGATATACAAACAGACAAATTCTTGTATTGAACTTGGGCTGCAGATGCATTCAGTACCACCAGATGCACATTGGGCTCATTTGATTTCATTGATACGAATTCATTTTGAATTCTGTTTGAATTCTCATGAATTCCGCATGTGTGTAATCGATCACCATGCCGTGGCATATGACCACACAGAGCACACTCAGCCTGATCCGGGATCACCGCCACTCGTGATCCAATTTGATCTATTCCATCTTCTGAGTCAAATAGGTTGAAATTCGAAAAAACTTGAATTTGATCGCTCAAAACGTGTAATCCATCGTAGAATTCGATTGAATTTGACTAATTCTGGTGAAATCAAACGCACATAGTGTCTGATTTTCTTCTTCTCTGAACCTCCTTAGTTCAAACATTCAGTTTTATATCCACAGTGGCAATATTAACACATGACAGCTACAAGTTTGATGGGTGTGTGCAATCACATTAGCTCCTGTATTTCAAGGTTATTATCAGGTAGACTGAAGAGGATCCATTGCGCGAGTCTTACCTTTAAATGGTGACGTCCCAGTGGCCAGTTCATGCATCAAAACGCCAAGCTCCCACACACATTGCTTGCTGTAGTTCACATATTCAGCATTGCCTCCAGCTGCACATAGACAAAGAGCCAATCATAGCTCATGCTACTCGCAAAAAAAATTGCTCTTATAAAGATTCGGCAGCAGCTGACAATCTCTTTTTGTCTTTCTCATTGCCAGCAAAGCATGACACCGAAGAGATTACGTAATGTGCTCAGGCACAGAAAGACATTCGACATCACACTCATGGAATGCAAGCCTGTTAAGCGGTTATTCCTAGCCTGCAATCTACTATCTTGCTTCCTCACTCTGCGCTCTCTTCTGGCGCCACTGGCCACATCTCTCTTGGCACACATCCCTATAGTATATCTGGTACACATGCACACTACTTCCTCAACACAAAATCAGAAGAATCCCTACAGGCAAAACTTTGTTTTCTTCTCTTCCTTGACTTTGCTTTCCAATAGTTTTGCACTAGAGTTCTTTTTATCTGATTCAATTATGTCTCAGTATTATTTTGAATGCTAAGCTAGACCACAAGCTCAATATGGATACAAGAAATTCTCTCTACTGATATTACAAACTGCTTAAGCTTCCAGCTCTAACAGCTCAAAGTACCACACAAATAATTGGTACCACTACCTAGTAAAATTAATGATGCAGGCACACTGTGATGATTTGTGAACTGAGAATGAATACATTTACATTTACCAACCAATAAAAAATTGTGAGGAAAACATGCCATTAAATAGAAACTCTTCCACTGCTCAGAATCCATGTTGTGACACAGCCTTGTAGATTTTTATTGCATTCACTCAATAAGCTTACATGTAGAGAGCTGAAACCATTCCTTACCTGGACCAGCTGAAGCATTGAGAACTTCAGGAGCAAGATGGGCTGGGTTGCCCCCAACTGGCATGTACGGGAAGTAACGAATAGTCAGCTCAGCTGTAGGTGTCTGGATGGCGAAACCAAAATCACAAACTTTCAGTTCACCATCACTGGACACAAGGACATTGTTGAGCTTCATGTCTCGGTGAACAACGTTGTGGGTGGTCAAGAAGTTAGCTGCTTTGGCCAGTTGATGAGTCCATTCGATGAACACCTCAAACTGCAGGGAGAAAGTCAATCCCAGAAAAAAACCAGTCAGTTCTTAAACTGATAAATATTCAAGTAACTGGCATATCCTCAAAATGTCAAAAAGAAAGGAAGAAGGAGACATAGGAAGCCCATGATCAGAGGGATTATCATTTAGCTGATCTTTATCAGGAGAGTGAAGTGTTCAGAAAAGTAACAAATGTACACCACATCTTACTGTGAGCCTTCTGGAGTCGCGATACTCAGTGCAAACTTCCTCCAGGGTTTGTGGCAAATACTCCAAGACCAGGAACAGTGACAATGTCTGTGCCTGGTTTCGGAGTGCATCAAATTGCTCCATTCCAGGGAGATGGTTGCCAAGACGATCAAAGAAAAAAGCCATGAGGCGAACGATGTTGTCATGAAAGGGAAGCGTTGCCAGGATATTGTATTCATTCTCAAATGCCTTACGTACCTGCAAGGACAGAGACATCTTGAAGACATTCACCTAGCCACTTCATAGCTTTCTTCATGGTGTTGTGCTTAAGTCACATTGTAGCTACACCTGCTGCCAGCTGGTAATGGAGGATTTCTGCACTAGCCAGATTACTCTTTAGGCATTGTCTTTGGTACTGTTGTTCTGTATGTGCTAAAGGGGTAGCAATCTAGGACAGAGGTGCCATGAACACCTTGTGGCCTGGCCTCTAAGACAATACTAGGACAAGTAAGAAAGTGATGTGATTCTCCCACAAAAACCTGCAATTTGAGAGGTGTTGGCTAACTTGGTAATCCTCGAAAATTTTGTAGGCATTTCTACTTTTGTCACCTTCAAGAATTACAGAAAATTTTCCTGCCTGTGGAATTTTCAGCATAAAACTTGCAAAAACAAATTCACAAAGTATTCCTGCTCACAAAATGACAGATCTGCCAATTTAGAAAATTGTATTTACTTGCAACAATTTCCAGGATTACAGTACAATCAATCAAGTATAACTGGTTTCACATCTGGTTGTACAGATATCTCCACCACTGCAGGACATGACTCATAATTGGAGCATGATTCTCTTAACAGCCTTCTTCACGGTAATATTAGGATCAATATACCAAAACTGTGCTAAACTTTAGTTTGGTGAAAAGTAAAATTTAGTAAGCTTTAAATTTCCTAAGTGAAGGTTTGCTGGTTGTTGCTATGAATTAAAAGAGGAGCAATTACATTCCATCACCATGACAATAGAAAGCCATTAAATCTTCAGAATCAAAGGAGTAAATTTCCACTAAAATGATTGATATTTGCTTTGACAAACCTGTTATATTGTGTAGACCAATGGCTGGCATTGGCAAGCATGCGTTAAAGAATTAAGAAATGATGCAGTGATGACAGAGGATATATGCATTCATAGTGTGAATGGTGGGACAAGGGAGCACGTTAGTTAGGTGTGCAAACATGTTATCATCTAGTGTCAGACACCTGAAACAATACATGTGGATATTCTTGGAATGGCTCATATATTCATTAATTAAATTAGGATACCTTACCAACCTGAGTAACTGTTGTATGTTGGAAGATATTCAGCATCACTTTGACTGCGTACTCTTTGCTTTTGTCACACATGCGAGTTTGATGACAGCTTGCCAAGAATACAGCACCTTCAGTACCGTGTGCAATAAGGCGCTTCACATCAAAGTCCTTTAGCTGCACAAGGTTTCCGCAAAGCAAAACAAAAAACAACAAAATTACCATCTCTACAGCCATTGGAGATGAATTATAACTTCTCCATCATAAAATTTATTTTTGTTGTACTCACTCCCTGTTGACCAGGGTAGTGGTGACCTGACAGCAATATGCTCTTTCCTTTATTAAACTTTGCAAGAAAATGGCATCATCAGACTTTTCTGGAATGTAGAGAAGAGCCTTGAGCAGTGCAAGCAAGAGCAAACAGTGAGTAGCGTGATAGTATGTAAGAATTACATGATTGCTAATTATCATGAAATAACCGTTTTTAAGTATTTTGGGTATTACAGTCTGAGTTACCTCTCGCAATACCACCATACACTACAGTGGATGCTTGCTACCCTTCAAGGCATGCCTTGACCATTGCTCTAGGCAGTGCATCTCTAATTACTCCCCAGCATGGCCACAGAGACTTGTACACACACATGCACACACGCGCACACACACACACACACACACACACACACACACACACACACACACACATGCACAGGCACACACATGTACACACACATACATGCGCACACACACGCACACCACACACACATGCACACACACACCCACACACATACACACAAGAAACACAGCACTTCACCGTGGTCAATACTTAGTAGCAATAGTAGTTGTAGATACAGTAACTAAATCACATGCTCTTATCTTGTATAGAATCCTGCCCATTAAAAGCATGAAATGCGGAAATTACACATAGGTTCACATGTTGTTGTTGTATGCACAGTATGTGGTATTAGAGCAACACTCTTCACTCCTCCTTGCACCCATTTCTCCCTCCTCCTCCATTAACACCCCTTCTGTGGGTTTTCTCTACTTTTGCCTTGATCTACATTTTCCTTGTTAGGCAAAGAATGCCACTTTACCACAAAAAATGCTGAATTACTGTTAGAACTTAACCAATTGAGTGCCAGGGGTAATGGGATATGACATGCACATGCATGTCATGTGTATGTCAGGTGGTCGTGTAGTTGTGCACATGTGGTTGTGTGGTCGTGTAGTTGTGTACATGTGGTTGTGTGGTCGTGTAGTCGTGTGGTCGTGTAGTCATGTGGTCATGTAGTTGTGTGGCCTTCAACAGGTGAGTTGTACATGTACATTACCTTGCTAGTGAAGAGAGTGTAGATTTCTTGCATCTGGTTCTCTGCAAGCTGAACACGCATTTTGTAAAACCTTGCTCTGGCACTGTCAGACATCGCCACGGATGATATGGACATGGTCTGCAGCTGTTGTGAGATCAGTAAAGCACACAGATGATCAATGGAATCCTATTATAATTAGGGTTGTGTCATTGCGGATGTATTGTCATATAAATACATTATATATATTTATGTGTGCATTCAAGATAATTATATGTTATTGATATATTGTGTTGTTACAGGTGTGTTGTGTCATTACTGACACATAGCTACAACAGCCAACCATTCTCTGTTGATACAGGCTATGGAGGGTAGAATGGAGAAGTTGATAGAAGCTATGGAGGGTGGAATGGAGGAGTTGATACAAGCTATGGTGGGTAGAATGGAGAAGCTGATGCCAGTTGCAGCACCCAAGAGCTGTCAACATTCCAGTGAGCTAAAGTCATGTGTGATTATACAAGTAATTATTAATCACAACTTGCAGATTTGATGTTAACTGCAGATAAATACACAGAGATAATTTTGCTCCTCGTAGTAAAATATTGTCCATCATAGATACAATATCTATTCCTTTGTGTCTAGCTGGCTATAGCCTCTTTCAGTACAGAGTATCTCAGTGATCATATATCTCTGGGTCAGTATGGCTGCAAAGGCATTGTGCAAAATTTGTCTATGTTCTTGACATAACACATATGCGTTCATGATTAGCTGTCAAGACTCAGGCAGAGTATGTTAGTGATAATGGACTGACTGGCTTGGTTCATCTAGCTGTTTTTCTACCAGATACATGGATAGTAAAATATGACACAGTAGTTGCATTGATCAAGCTGCTTGTAAGCTTACCATGCAAGTCCAAACAGTTTTGACAGATTTGTTATCAAGACCACTCTTGCCCATGCGAACTGATCGATACAAAATAGTTTGCTGTTGTGAGATCTATATCAGACTGAAATGGGAATACTTGTTGAAAATCCTAGCACTGCCATAATTCATTAATTTGCATTTATCCACTCTAAAAAAGATTTAGGGAAAGTGGCATCTGACACTATTTTTGTGAGTTCCATCTCAACATGTAGTGTTATCTAGATTCTGTAATAGAACAGTATGACAATAGACGGTTATGAGTTGGACAAACCAGCATACATGTACTTCCGAGCAAAGTTTAATAGACTATTTTCTCCACCTGAGAGACTGTTGAAAGTTCTCTCTCTGCCTGCGCCTCTGCTCTGGCTTGCTGTTGAAGCTGAACTCTCAGCTGTTCCTTCTCCACCACATCTCGTGCAACCGTTTCGTTTAGAGTGGCAATTTGAGCAGCTTTCTCCTGAAGCTACAAAATGAAAACAGCTTGTTGAAAACCAGGACAGTATATATGGGAAAGGAAAAGAGAACTGGAGAAATTTATTTTAGAATTTCAGTTGCTTAGTTATCTGTTGCATTGCTACAGGGAAAGAAGAAAAATGGCCTTGAATTATTCATAACAAGGTGAACAGCTGCCATGGAGATCAGTATATTAGACATTACATAAACTTTTAAACATTGATAGTTTTTTTTTTATTGCACTCTTATGCTTACATGTTAAGAGCGGAATAGAATCCTTTGTGCAAACTTACGGCTAACAAGTCAAGTTTCCCCATGCATTTTCTTTGATCATCACCAGCTCAGAAAACACGAAAAATATGGCAGCTACCTGACCAACTTTCTTAGAACTCACGCATGAAAATAGCATACCATCTCCCAATATTTGAGCACTTATTCCAGAACAGTGCTTTCTACAGGCATTTCATGATGAGCTGAGCTATTGCAGTTAGTGGTGTGGTAAACATCAGTATTCACATTCATAGCAAGAAAATGTGTTACTAAATACCACAAGAAAATGTGTTACTGAATACCACAAGAAAATGTGTTACTGAATACGAGCCAGTTCTCACATTTTCATTACCCAAGTGTCTGTCTGACCTTTCAAATCAGCTCTTTCTGGGAATATTTTTCACTGTCTCCATGAAATCATCTTTGTTACTTGAATGGAAGACCACTCATTGCTTTCCTAAGACACTGGAAGTCAAAATGGAGCTCAGAAATCAAGGAGCCACCATGCCAACAGACAAGATACGGCCTTGTTTATGGGAGGCTGCACGTATCCATAATATATTATGGGCATAATGCTGGATACACTGTATGCGAAGCAGAAAAGAATTTATTCAAAAATTGTTTTTCCTCTCTTCAAGCACAAGAAAGACGACTTTTAATAATTTGTAGATTACCCTAACACCAAACAAATATACGTAATACTGCAGAGATAAACAATGAAGTGTGGTCCAACGTCATTCTTAGTACTAAGGGCACAGGCAAAACGTAACTCAACAAGATAATAACACTATGCTTTTGGAAGAAAGATAACTTCATTGACCTAGATGCGAGAAAAAGAAGACTTGAGAAGAGAAGAGATGACAGTACAAAAAGAAGAGAGAAAATAACAATCAGTTCATGCTAAACTTATTCATGCAACAGGCCGCAGCCAACTTGTCAGTACAAGCACAATATCCTCTTGACACGAATCACACGTTAACATGAACATACAGCTGATTCTCATGCTCAGTAAGATTCCTGCAGGCCATCTTCACCTACACCCTGTCAGACATTGTGCATGTCAATCAGCTCATTGGCAAGGGCGACAAGACGGAGGAAGAGACAACTGCTGCATGGAACTGCAGCTGTAAGTGAAGACAAGATCGGCTAGAGAGAAAGAGAGAGAGAGAGAGAGAGAGAGAGAGAGAGAGAGGGAGGGAGGGAGGGAGGGAGGGAGGAAG
>JAOWAW010125528.1:0-23329 GCA_028565695.1 Nicola tetela
GGTATTGTTGCAGATGCAGCATAATCTAAATCCGGTTGAATGACTGACAGAAAAAATAAGCGTCGAGTAGCTGTCGTGAAGTAGTGGAGTACTGGGAAGTTTCATAATGACAGTAATGGGTTGAATGGGGCCAGCGTATCCAAATTTATGTTTGGTTGCTATGGAGATATTTGGTACTAACAAAATACGCCTAAGTTGATATCTAAACGTATGCCTTATCACCAGAATCTTTAGGACAACACTGTGGATTAAAGTTCTTGCCATTACATCTAGCTTAGAGTAGTGCTGGGGTAGTTTGTCAAAATATCCAAATCCGTCAGGTTCATTCTGCTGGGCAGGAAATATCCTGTATGTGATGGCAGTTGGATCGTTTTATGGACATCCTCGTTGATCTGCTAGGATTATTACACATCTTGAGGTGGTAGAGGCGGTTAAGCATTCCAATGCTGATAACGGTGTTGTTTTCCTAATACTGGTCATGAATGAGATGCTGAAAGTGACACTGGGGATGTTTCTGAAAATTTGGACAACGATGATCCTTTTGAAGCAGCTGGTGAATTTGAAGTGGAAAACAATTCTGGAGAGAGTGATGATGGAGGCGAAAATGAGGAGGACCCAGCCCCTCAAGCCAAGAGATCAAGATCAAACAAAAGTAGATATTGATGGAAGAAAGCAGCAGTTTTTGATTCCTCCTTGGAGCAAGAGCCTCTAGGCATGGATATTTTGGAACAATTTCCTGCTCTTTCCTCTGCTTCAACCTTTGATCTGTGAAGGAAGTTTTTCACAGACGATCTCATGGATAATATTGTTCACCAGACGTGTCTATATGCCACATGGGACCGAATTGTGGCTCAGTATTGTACATCACCAACTGAGCTTGCCTCTCAGTTTTTGACATCCCCTTACTCTTAGACTTCAACTGTTTGCCGCATGAAGATCATTATCGGTCTAATGGCGAGGACCTTGGGGTAGGCATCGTAAAGCAATAAATGAGCAAGCGGGCATTTAGGAACATCAAGAAGTACGTGCATTTTGCCGACAACAGCACTCTACCAACTGGTGATAAGGTGTCAAAAGTTGTTCATTTATATGCATCCATCAATGCTACGCTGACAAAATTTGGTGTGTTCCCCTCGGATCTTAGCATTGACGAGTCAATGGTTCCGTACTTTGGGCACTGTAGCGCGAAAATGTTCATCCATGGAAAGCCAATCCGATTTGGCTACAAGCTTTGGTCTCTCTGTAGGCAAAATGGCTACCCTCTATCATCTCAAGATTTACACCGGTAAAGATCCAGAAGCTGTAGCATGAACTCCCCTTGGATCCTGAGATATGAATACTATGGTGGACATAGTCAGCGAAAACAGTGATGTGAAGAAGCATAATTTCTTCTTTGACAATTTCTTTACAAGCCACTCATTGCTGATGTCATTACATGAGGAAGGTGTTCGAGGAACTGGTACTGTCATGGAGAACAGAACCAGAGGTACTAATAAAGACCTGATCTCAAACAAAAAAATGAAGAAAGATCGAGGACCACATGATTATCGGTGTAATGGAGCAGTCTTTGTTGCAAAATGGAACGACAACTCAGAAGATTCAGTTGCAAGCAATTGCCTTACACATTAGTCAATCCAGACCGTTTGCCGAAGAGTGAAAAATCAGGTAAACCTCAATGTGACACAACTACACCTCATCCATTCGTACAACAAGGGCATGGGTGGTGTTGACCTCATGGATCGACTTCTTGCAACATATCATCTAAAAATCCGTGGAAAAAATGGTATTGGCCCTTGTTCACCAACGCATTGAATTTGACGGTTGTTGCAGTTTGGTGAATGCATTGCCAGCTGGAAGCACAATGTCTCAGTCAACTTAACTTTCGCCGAGAGGTCGTTACTTGCCTTTTGAAGGCAAGTTATCACCAGAAGACCCAGATTGGAGGGGACATATTCCTGATTTGCCATCTGATGTTCAATTTTATGGCATTGGACACCAAGCCATGCCATGTGAACAAGGCTGGTGCAAGGTATGCCAGAAGAACTGCCCCTACCGTTGTGAGAAATGCAATGTCCACTCGCATTCAGCGCCTCGTAGAACATGTTTTTCTCTTTACCATCAGCCTCAATGACCTGCTCCTCCCTGAACCGAGCTTATTTCTTGTCTGAACCCTAACTGAGCTTTTTCACACTCCCATTGAAACTTTTGCAGTAACATAAACAGCTGTGTGTTTTCTTGCAACTTTTTGCTCCCAACCTGCCAACGCTCTCATATGGGAACGCATGTGCAAGTCTTGCTCTAATTATAGTAGAGGCTTCAAGTTTACAATAATTGCTAACATATGTCAACTACACAAGCTGACCTAATTTTATCAAAATTGGCTATGGGGAGCATGCTGTGGCAGATTAAGGTTAATCTGTGACGTAGATAGAGAGGAGAGAGGGGGAGAGAGAGAGAGAGAGAGAGGGGGGGGGGGAGAGAGAGAGACGGAGAGAGAGACCTGGAGGTGGGGAATGACGGAACTGTACAGCCATGTGTGTAAACGTACTGAATGACCAGAATGGCTCTCGGCCCGTCACAAGCACAGAGGCACATAAGCCAACTGTTCCGAAGATAGTAGTATAATCTGTCTCTCCAGAACTGAGAAAAGACGACGATTTTGTAAGCGAGGCAGGGAGACGAACACAATTCACGAATCGCATAAATAAAGCTCGTACACGTAACTCAGTATGTATGAATTAGGGATGCGCATGCGTGCAGAGAACGCCTTAAAGATGGGTAAGGTGAACTTATACCAAAAGATGGTAGAGTGATAACACGAGAAGATAGAACTTCGTAGTAGTGCGACAGGACACGGAATACAAAGAAAGAATAAAATAAATTATAAAGAGCCAAGGCGGCCTGGTGATCATGGAAATAGTTATATCCTCACTTCCTTTGCAGGCCTCAAGTTCGAGGTGCAAGTCTACAGCTTCACTAGATTTAGATACTGGGCCTTGTTGGTTGACAGTGAAACCAGCAATTGCTTGTACATATGACCCTCTGCTGTAACTGTTCCTTCACTGCATGCACCTGTATCCGCACTGCAATCCGACTCACGAGTAAAGATTCTGTAGTCTCCTGATCAGCAGAGTCGTGACGATCTCGTAAAATCGAAGGCCGTTGGACGAGACATGGAGTCAGGTTATTGCGCTGAGGTGCTGCGGCTGCGCACCACCAAAATCGACATTCTCAAGTGCTGGACAGTCTTTTCTTGACCACTGGATCTTATCTAAATTATTGAAATATTATAGCTAGTAAGGCTTCTTCACGCAGAGCGGAATCAGCAAACGAAGGACAATCGACCGCTGCTGATCATGTGAACCGCCCTCCATTCCCAACGAAGTCAAGCGTTGTTGTCTTCGGAAGGGCTGCCCATGTCTGACGTGCAAAGCAAACCAGCAAGAAAGCGCGAACGCAAAACCGTGTTCGGCAAAGAAGCTTCCATTTGTGCAACTGTCCCATCGCGGAAGTTCCCATTATCGGAAATGGGAGAGTCCTCAAAGCTCAGCCAGTCAGAGGGTGTTTATTTCCACTCCTCTACAGGCCCTCTCTTGGAGGCTAAGTCATACAGAAGAAGCCATGTGGAGCCGGGTTCGAGGCAAACTGCCGTCAAACTGCACTTTGCCTGAGGCAGGCTTGCCCGATCTCTGCGGCTGCTACTATACGGTGTGTTGAGTTCATATATTATGCGAAAACTATAGTTGTTCGCACTCCGCTCTGCTCGGGTGCCTCATTGCAGTCATCTGCATTCTCGCGTGGTCTCGAGATCTCGCTCCAGATCGCGGCTAGCTGCATAGCTCGGGGATCTGCGTGCGGGTGAGAGAGGTCTTGCTCCGCTTGCAACTCTCTTTGCAGAGTTCGCGTGGTGTGTGCCCCGGAGTAATTCAGATACTTCCCACATATGAGAGTTATGGTCCGTCTCACCGCGTTGTTGCTCAAAGTTAGCTGGGAACAGCTGTACTGACCGCTCAGTCTTGCTCGGGTGTGTTCTAGAACGTGTGGCGCCAATCTGCACGAGGATTAGTTTGGTATAGATCCGTAGCTCAGATCACACGCTGTGCAACGAAACACAACTACACACACGGCGAAGGGGACGCATAGCCATGACGACTAGGAGTAAACACCTTCTCCAACATTCTATATTTGCTTTGAAAACTCAAAAGCACACAAAATCACAATCGAAAATGCAGTTACGTGGTGGGATAGACACCCCTCGTTGGGCATTGCTAATTAGCTTCGCCAAAGTACTCAGGCGCAATCCTGTGGGAGGATAGTAGTTAGAATAGAGTTCTGGCTTGTTGGAAGCTCTGTTTGAGTTGACAAACCTCTACTTCGGCTACTACGCTACTACTACTGCTGGCAGAAAGGGCGATGCTTACAGCGGAGGCTCCTACTTGATGAAGTGTTTGGTTAATAATGCATACCTCCAACGCTAATTTAACAAAAGAAGAAACATTTCAATTTTTTCTATAGCAGCTGGGCTCTGCATAGATCATCCGTGTGGAGTGCGTATGGCCGTAGAGCGCTGGGGGCCCTCTCGTGAACGTCAGCGTGAAAGCCATACAACTCAGTCCTAGGGCCAAATATATGCGTACTCGCGTACTAAAGAATCAAGGATAACGCCTATGGTTGTTATGGGCCGATTTACAAGACGGCAGAAATTCTGGCGGCGGCACCGTTTCCTAGACAACTCTCAGGTGAGAAGTGCATTTGGCGCAAAATTTGTGCCGGCGGTACGTACCGTGCTGGTTCCGGTGACGCCAGAACCAGAGGGGGGGGGGGGGTCACGGCACCACGGTACGGTACCGATTTCTACCGAGAGCATTGTATAGGCTCAAGAGTTCAAAAACTGGCTAGTCAAAGCAAAGAAGAGCAGCAGGTAAACATAGATTTTACATCCAGAGTAAATTTGAATAGTGGAAGCGAACGACTTTCTCTCCTTACAAGGTGGCTCCATCGATTTTAGCCGTTGCAGAGCGAAGGCTCCTTCGCGAACATGTGGCGAGAGCTACTGTGCTGTATCTGTCGGCTGATTCGTAACGAGAGATCTAGAGAGTACGAGACGCCTAGGGTGACCGAACAGATTAAAGAGTACGTGCAGGGATTAAGTTGGAGGGGATTGTCACTGCTGCACAGGCAGCAACAGAATCCGCTTCCTGAAGAACTGAGAAAGGGCCACTGTTGGGCTGAAGGTAGCGTTTCCTCCAGCGACGCTGGCGCTCATTCTCGAGCATCGTTGGGTGGTAGACGGACCTTTTCATCTTTGCGACAGCTCCCGCCCATACATCAGGAAGTTTTTCAGAAGCAAGCTTTAAAGATTGCCATTGCACTCCAGATAGCGCCAAGCGCACCGAGTAAAGCTAAGAGGTCGAGAGAGCGCTTCCTCCCACGTGCTTTATGCAGCGCAGCACCAAATGCTTGCTATAGTTGAGTTTGCCTTGCGAGGCAACTACTGGCACTAGCCCTACATGCATGTACATGTCACATTACTAGTACCTGCTGTCGTACTAGCACTGGTTTTCACGGCCGGCCCAGTCCGTCTACTGAGATTCTGCCAGCTGTAACTTTGCTCGTGTAAATGCAACACCCTGCCTGCTGCCGTTACAGATCAAAGTTCAATCACGTGACTGCATCGCAGAACTAGCCTCCCCACCGTCGTGGAAATAGGCCCTTAGCGTATAATATCTGGATCCTGCGAACATGGCGTGAAATATTTCGCCCTGCATGCCTGCCGCAGGGCTGCGGCCGGGCGCGACAGCATCTTTAGGTACTATCAGAATTTGGTCTGTGGTTGATTCTTTTGCCGAGTAGACGTACCTCACCGAGATCTACAGCTTCGTGGAGCAACACTGCTAAACGATCAAGCAACAGTGAGTCATCCTACCCGAGCCACCGTCGGAGAAAACTCCTATAATCTTCTATTCGCTTGGTCTTCTTCTTTAACTGAGCCTCTTGGATTTGCCATGTACCTGCTGGCATCTAGTTGTGTATTGATATTTGCCCTATGCATGGTAACGGCTGATCACGAAGACTTCAAAGGAAATGTGGTCGGCGACCCAAACGCAACACCTCTCTGCGAAACAGTTCAGCCTGGACAGAGCACAGGCTTGGACATGCTACGAGCGCACTGCGGCCTGAAGGATGACGATCTGTACCCGACGATGGGCTATCGGAATGTTGCGCTTAGAGACTTTGCCTCGCTGGGGCCTGGACTAGCCGGCTTACGAAATCACTTAACTTCGAATTCCAGCTACGGCCAGAGTTGTGGAGATGCGGCATTCCGCTACCTTTGCTATAAGTACATACCTCGCTGTGACAAGTCCGCACAAAATGTTGTGTGGAACTCTACCGTTGTGCAGGATGGCTGCGACAGCATAAACCGCGCCTGCACGCCTTCGCAAGTCGCCATGCTTAAGGCTACCGACAACGTCTGCGTAAGTCGCTTCGAAATCAGCGGAGTGTTTAAAATCAGCGAGTGCCGCCCCCCCGACGCTAGTCTGCTGTCGCCGAACTGTTCCGCAATGGCGACAATTGAAGTGCCAACGTACTATCACGAGTTATACACTAAAGCCGACCAGCAGTTCATCCAAGGCACACTTGATAAACTTGAGAGCCAGAATATAAGCGTCTCCTGCCAAGAGTCTTACCTTGGTGTGGCGTGCTGGCCTGGGTTCGTGTGCAAAGACGGCCTTTTTCGTGACCTTCGCCAGCGAGGCACATGTGAGAAGGCGCAGACCTGCTTAGCGGGTACTGACACGAAGCTGCCTGTTTCCAGCTGTTCGGATCTGGCTGAACCCCACAGCGGATCGAGCGCTGGCGCAGATCTGACAATTACAACGAGCGTGCTCATCTTCTCCATCCTGCTTCTTTCGCAGCTCCTTCTCAAGTAATAATCCTTACTTTCAAATTTCACTCGGAAAAAGGATCCCGTCCGGACCACCAGGGGCAAACGTTTCGTCTTCCTCCTAGCAATAGCTTCCGTAGTATGACAGTCAGTAGTAATATACAATTTGGGTATTTGTGGCATCAGCAATGGCTCGTTCCTGAGCCTAACGCTTTAGCAATCGGCATCCGATGCGGCCACGATCTGTTCTTTGTTTGTTTTCTTAGCTCTTCTCCTTCATTTTATGGTTATTGTTTGATACAACTATTACTGTTGGCTACTGCGTGTATGCATGTATTAGTATATCTACTGCCTACGGTTTCGCGGAAGGGCGTTATATTTGATGCACACACACACGCGCGCGCGCGCGCACGCACACACATATGCTGTGTGTACAATAAGTCGTAGCGAAGATAATGGGAACGACACCATCGTTTTCGTATCAGTTAATCATTCACAAAACTTTTATACTTCTTCATTGATCTGGTGATATAGTATTTTCTAGATCTTCGTCGGTTCCGCCATTAAAATTCCTAAGGCAGTGAGGAAGAGGAACACGAGTATGTAGGTGATAAGGAACAGACCCAATAAAACCAGTGACATCGACGTGGAAAATCAATCCGTTTGCAGCCTTCGCCGTACCGGCACCACAGCTCAAGTTCACCTTCAAGCGTTACTGCCAGACTTCAGCGTTTAATTCATTGAACTAGGGAACTTGCTCCTTCAATCACTTGCAGGCGCTGCCATCAGTCGATCATGTGGCATCCTCAAGTAGTAGACCGGCGCCCTTGTAAGAGTTAAGATTCCTCTTTACCTGGCTAATGTTGATGGCCATTATCTCTCCTAGGCGAATGTCGCCACTTGCGCCTCCCTTGTCAATCCACGGCCTCTCAAGCGCATGCCAGACTACCAATGAAGAGCGCTAAAGTGATACCATTCCTTTGAGCCAATTATTAAGTGTTAAACTGATAACCTTCCAGTAATGGTTGCTGCTCACAGCTTGTACCCCCATTGGGCCCAATGGCCCTCTACTGCACAACGTATACACAAAACTCTTTAGATTGTCACAAGCTTCCGTTCTAGATGTTGTAGGCTAGGCGTGGGTGTTCTATATGCAGCAGTCGTTACTAGGGCATAATGTTTTAGCGATAGACAATTTTAATTTTTCTCGTGTTCTTTGCTCTTAGCTACCGCCGTGATTAACGAGGTACGCGTGCAATTAGCCCTTTGCCAAAACTGAAAAAAGGGAAGAGAGCAATTCTTTCTACCTGAGCGAATAAGCAAGAACCAGGCAGGATCGCATCCAGCTGCAGGAGGGACAAGGCAATCAACGCAACAGGTATGTAATGCTTATCGGTTCTGCATCGCGTACGTGGTCCCTGATGCGCTGAAGGCACTAAGTTGCCTGGGTCCACAAACAACAGCCTTTGTTATCATTCAGTTTACTCACTGCACACGACATTGTGCACGTCTAGCCAACCGTAGAGCTCCAATTGTTCTGCTCTTTCTCCAGTACTTTGCGAAGCAATTGTAAAACTGGCCCCTTTCATTGAGACGATGCTCCCCGCTGCGTGCCGCCAGCCCATCCTTCTGTGCCGCGGCGATAGTTCCCACTGACGTCAATCAATATCGTGAAGACAGCGGTCTCTTCCTCTCAGCCGCTGTCTAGTTGCAAATCGCGGGCCCCATATTGACAGTAGGTTTTGGCCCCGCAGACCATACGCCACCAATGAGCTAGAATTCAGTCACCCTCTGGAAGTTGGCCCTTTCCAATGTGAAAGATGATATACTGTTTATTATCAGGAACAACTCACTCTTCTCCAGCTCAGTTTTTCTCACGAATTTTATTGCAATTTTTCGGCCTCGAAACCACACGCCAAAGTTCAAAGACTGGACAATGGCTGTCTACAAACAAGCGTTTACCGAGAGCCCATCCGTACCTGATGATATTTGAGTTACAACTCCAATCATCCGGCCAGGGCGAAAAGATCGGTTGTTCGATCTCTGATGAACAGGAAGGAGTACGTTACTCAAGAAGCAGACCAACAAGAAGAATTACAACGCGTCCGGGATGATCTACTTGAGAACGGATGCCCGAGAAAATTGATCAGTCAGCATAAGCAACGCAACCCACGCAACGTAATACCACAAGCACCCAACATCAGCACGCAAGCCGCAGCTTGTATTCCGTACGTTAAAGGACGGACGGAAGCGATCCTCCGCATTCTAGCACCGCTCAACATCAAGACGGTGATAAAGTCGCAATCGCTCAAGTGGCAATTGATGAAGAGTGCGAAGGATAGGGTGCCGAAGTCAAAAGACGCGGGAGTTGTTTACGCACTCGGTTGCATGGACTGCCCCAAGATCTACATAGGCGAAACCGGTAGAGCAAAGAGTCAAATAGCACCGTGCACATCTAGCGCATGATCGAGAGGAGCAGTTTGCAGTGGCAAAGCACTTCATGCAAGAGGACCACAAAATGGTAATTACCAAAAGGTACCACAACATCCATGGTGCACTTGGTCGTCTCAGCTGAGACGCTCAATTAAAACAGCCTGCATAGTTTGTTTTTCGTTCCCCCTCCTTAGCCATTCTTCCAGCTAATAAACAGTTCAAACGTCTGATTTTCCCAAGGCTAGCTAAACGTTTAAAGTTCGTACTAGTGTTTTAACACGTTGAAGCGGGAGCGCAGATTTTAAGCAAGCACCGCTTCGACAAGTCTACTTCTGTCTTCCATGTCAGGCCATCGCCCGGGAAGGCATGAAAAAGCGGAAGATGGTTTATGAGAATTGATTAAGCTCTGTTTATTTGTCCATCAAGAGCATGACGGAAGTTTCCACGACTCTGCTGGGCGCATTATAGGAGTAAACAGGCGGGTCAAAGGCGGCCTGGTGTAGCACCTGGCTCTTCCGCTGCGGTTTGTACAGTAACGATAAAAACTGACGACCTAGCTATACTCAATAATGCTCTCAAAATGGGGACAAATTAAAGACTCTTTGTCGCTTCCATGTCTTTCTTCTTCTGGTATTTTGGTGTGTTGTAGCTGCCAAGCAAATAGCACGCATGTCCAGTGGTTCGGCTCAATACCTGATGTTCGTGCATTCTGTGCATGGTATTTTCCGAAGATGAAAGAGATATACGTACTGCTAATTAAAGTCGATAGTTGGTGAAAAGGGAAGTCATTGCAAAAAATTATTTGCTTAGGCTGAGGTAAAAAAAACCGGATTCAGGAGTTTGCGCTCCCCGATTTTCTCGCTCGCACCGATTTTTTTTTAATATAGCATGAGTTTCTCAAACCTCGCTGTGTGTGCATTCCCTGGTCGAGGTCGGCAACTGACGCAAACAAGACATGCATATATGACTGCATGTAGATCTACAAGACATATTAGGGTGAACCTTGTAAATTCTTTGTTTCTCATCGGAAATTTTTGGCAAATCAATGGCAGAGGGCGAAGAAAAAAACAAAAATGAAAAATCCAGCCACCCGCCTTACAAAATGACACGTATGCAAAACAGGACAACTTTTTATCGTTACAACCTCAATGCACGCCTTTTCACAAACCAGAAAGAGAGATTTTGCAGTATAAGAGAGTGAGCTAGAGAGAGGATCCTTCTTCAAAAGGCACTGTTCTAAAGACTGTCCCAAGAGATCTTACTTCGCGCGGCTCGTACCACGTACGGTATAATCAGCTGGTGTCACGTTGGTCGGGCAACTCATGCATTCATGTAACCACATAAAATCGCTTGTCGGAACGCGGCCTTCTTTGCGTACGTGCGGATCAACGCGTCGAGCGGGGCCGGTTAAACGAGTTCTTTTTTATTTTTCGAAGGAAGATCGGATAAATCAATGCGCGCGGCCGATGAGAAACAAAGAATAAATAAGGTTCACCCTTACACAAGAAACTAAGAACTAGTATAGATGTACCAATAGGGGTCAAAATTTTTTGTGGGAATTTTCAAAATGCATTTACAAAAAAAAGGTCGCACGCACGCACCGATTTTTCAATCCCAATGACTCCTGAATCCGCTTTTTTTCTTACCTCAGCCTTAGGAGGAGAAAAAGGTCAGAGTCCCGATCTTTCAGAGAGATTGAACTTGTCTTTCGTTATGGTATGTATGTAGTATGCTATATTAGCGAATGTTTGCTCCAACAGAACCAGACAGCCAACCTGACTGACAGAACAGAAAATAGAATCTTTACTCAATCGCAACGGAGAATCTTTAAAGGTGAAGCTAAAACGCCCACCAGACAAACTGATAGGTGAAGCGCAGAGCCTCTCGGCTTAAAAACCATTAAATCGCTTAGCTTACCATGACCAGGGCCAAAGTAAAGGATTTCTAGTGTCTGCTCAGCAAATGAAACTGGCTTTTGGCTTCATGATCAGGGATGCGTGAATCGAATACGCTTGCGTCGCTGAGACACAAAGCCCTAAAGGATAACGATATGGGCAAGCTTAAGAGATTTGCCCATCCTCTTGAAGATCAGCCCAGGTAAAGCGTCACGCATGGTGGGCTGTTTGCTTCACTGATTCCAGCCGGTCACTCACAACTGTACAAGTGTACAGTTCTAGGCAAGCAGTTCAACTCTCTAGTCAACGGCTTCTTTCTTTGCTGTGTCCTCGAATCTTGACTTTGGACATCTTGATTTCGCACACGCTCAGTTTGAAGGTAGAGACGGTGTCGGAGTTGACCTTGCCTGCCCAGATCGATAGGTGTGTCACAATTCTCATCGCCATCGCTATCAGAAGTACGTATCACTGCATTATGGCTAGCTCTCTCCTGCCTGTCCTGGCTTTCGCCATGGGTTTACTTCTTGTCCCTGGCGAAACATTTGACGGAGTGGAGGTCGGTAATCCAACCTTGCCAACTCTCTGCGAACAAATACGACCGGGGCAAAGCGGTGGTCTGGACATGATTCGTAGCCACTGTGGCTTCACGGATGACGACCTTTATCCGACCATGGGCCACCGGAAAGTCGCTCTCAGAGATTTTGGCTTGCTGGGAACGGGATTGGCTGCTCTTCGCGATCGTTTGCTCTCTGAACAAGGCGATACTTGTGGCGATGCCGCATTTCGCTATCTTTGCCACCAGTTTATACCACGCTGTGACAATACAACGCGAAATGTGGTGTGGAATACTACGGTTGTTCAACAAGGCTGTGCTAATGTTACGTCTGCCTGCAATGACACCCAGTACGCCAAGCTTGAAACTGACCATCGCCTTTGTGTCAGTCGCTACCAAATCAGCGGAGTGTTCAAGATCTCTGAGTGCCGCAAACCGAACGCAGACTTACTGTCGCCAAATTGCTCCGGAATGGCCAACATCGAAGTGCCCACATACTACCACGAGCTTTACACAAAAGTCGACCAACAATTCATCGGCCGCACACTGGCCAACCTGGTGGCTCAAAACGTGAGCCGGTCGTGCGAGGAATCATATCTCGCCGTGAATTGCTGGCCTGGGTTCGTGTGCAAAGGAGGCCGCTTTCGTGATTTGAGAGAACGCAACGACTGCCTAAGAGCCACGGATTGCTTACAAGACACAGGCGAACATATCTCCGTATCCGACTGCGGTATCTTAGCAGTGAATTCAGGCGTTGGTAGGCGTGCATGCCTCGGCAACCTTCAACTCCTCGTCACGATCCTGGTGTTCTTGGGAATGTTTCTGCAAAACCCCTCTTTGTGACATCCTGTGTACTATATATGGTCTGACTGTGCTTTTTTAGACATTAACTACTTACTTAGCGTACTTTACTAGCTTATTGCTCACCAAAGTCCTGAGTTATAAACGTAGGCCTGCTATGGTTCTCCAAGATGTAGGTTGATGCCTCTTGTACTTATCATCAAGTCCGTGCTTCTGTTCCCCTCCAGATAACACGTTGACGCGCGTGGCTTGTTGTATCTGTGATCCCAGGTGATGGGTAGCTGGAATGTATCTGTCTTGTGTCCATATAAGCTAGGCTGTATTGCGTATACTTTATTCTACCTTGTACTGACCGAGTTGGCAAGAAAGGCTTCTACGACTATTGTTACATGGTGTCAGTGGGGCCTACATCATCTATCAAGAAAGTCTAGAATGAGGACAAATTCAGAATCGTCGTCTCTAGCTAGCGTTGCTTCAGACGCGGCGGTAACGTCGGTACCACTTCCTTCAAGGTTGGATATTGAGGGCAACGCTGAACACCGGGAAGGATGGAGAAAGGCCTATGACGCGTACCCAACCTTGACTTGACTGAGTAATAAACAGAGGGAGTACCAACTAGCGACGCTAGTTACGTGTATTGGAGTGAGAGCGAATAACCTGTTTAAGAAGTTACCGTTTGAGTCGGACCACGATAAAGAGGATGCTAGGGTTGTCCCACAACGAATGAGCGACTACATTGGAGAACATCAAAATAGTATTACTATTGTAGAGCGGTTTAAGTTCTTTCGTCGCCAGCAAGAGAAAATCGAGATTGTCGGCGAATATATCGCAGCGCTCCGACTCTTAGCGATGTAAGTGAATTTGGCTCCGTCACACCAGAACAGATATTACGAGACAAGACAGTCTGCGGCCTGTCAGATGTGAGCCTGCTTAGAACGTTGTTGCAGCAGAAGAAGCTGACGTTAACGCACTGTGTAGAGGTATGTCGCGGAGCATGGCAGCAAAACAGCAAGTACAAGAGATCGGCGCTTCAACGGAATAGAGAGACCACGCGCACGATGTTGAGCAGGGTGCCGCACAGACCGTTATGAAAATAAAAACGGCCGAAAAACCCCGCAGCAGACCAGTGAGATGCAATATCGAAGACGAGCAAATTTCTGGAGGAGACCGTCGTAACTGCGGGCGCAGGCGTCGACCTGGGTCAGGCTCAGCTTTAGGCAAACAATCTCACAGACGAAACCATTTCGCCAGCAACTGCTCACTGAATCGATACAGTGCCAACCTGGTGATGCTCGATCCACCTCAGGAATCTGACAGACAGATAACGACAAACGGCGTCTTGATGCTTACACTGGTGGGCGCTGAAGGGCCAACCATGGACCAATTGGGTACATACTGTGTGGAAGATTTACATAAGAAGAGATACCCAACCAAAGCATTCTGTCTGTCTCACAAAAAATCGTTCGCTTCCGGTTGGACATCGGAGCAGCATGTAACATTATATGAGAATAAGATTTACCAGCCGGAGCAAATGTGGTGAAGACGGATCGGACATTGAGACTTTACAACGGCACAACTGTAAAGCCTGTCGGGATATACTATGGTGTTGTCGTTAACTCAAAGAATGACGGCAAGTATAAAAAGAATTTGTAGTTGTCAACATAGCACGTGCACCAGTCTCACTGCTGGTGGTAGCTGCATGCCAGCGGATGAATTTATTACAAGTTCAGCTACAGAATATTTGGATGATGAATCCAGATCATAGAAGGAGTTTTGTCACAAAAGAGGATGTAGAAGCGCAATTTCAGGATGTCTTTGAAGACACGCTGGGAAATCTGGAAGGTACAGTGCGTCTGGAAGTGGCCCATAGTATACCGCCAGTGATAAAGCCCATTCAGAAATTTCCTGTGGTGATCAAAGAACAAATAAAGGACGAACTAGAATGTCTGGAGGCATTGGGAGTGCTCGAGAAAGTCACTGCTCCAACTGACTGGGTCTCAAGCCTTGTGGCAGAAAAGAAAAATGATGGAAGAATGAGTCTATGCATAGATCCAAAGCCACTCAACTGATCTCAAAAGAGATGCCACTATCCATTACCTATAGTTGATGTCATCCTACCGGACTTGGCCAAGGCCAAGGTGTTTTCTTTGGTAGATGCCAGGAATGGATTTTGGCAAATAACACTAGACCTACAGTCCAGCAGAAATTTTTCAAAGGAACCTGGACGAAGCAGTTGCAGGACTGGAGGGTGTCAAAGCCATTGCTGACAGCATTGTGGTTTTTGGGGAAGGTGCATCCTATGAGAATGTTTGGTGCAATCATGATCAGCGGCTGTTAAAGCTTATGCAGAGAGCCCATGAAAGGAATTTAAAGTCCAATGTCAGTAAATTCAGGTTCCGTCTAAGAGAGATGCAAAAGTCATTGTAAACATGCCAACCCCGGAGAGTGTTCCAGCAGTAAGGCAGTTTGTTGGCCTTACAACAGAGCGACAGTACACCCAGATTGAAAAGGATCTGCTGGCAGTGGTGTATGTTCTGGAGAAGTTCCACCAGTATGTTTAGTGTCTTCCTGTTGCTGTGCAATCAGACCATCAGCCGCTAGAAACCACTCTGAAGAAGCCACTGTGTGAAAACCCCTTAGCAGCTGCAGAGAATGCTGTTACATATGCAGCATTAAAATGTCAGCTGGTCTATACACCAGGAAAGCATGTGCCAGTTGCTGATGCTCTGTTGCGAGCGGTTCAACATGCAACAGAAAGTCACATGGGCAGTGAGTTGGGAGACAGTGAAATACTCATAGCATAGACCATGGAAGATGACTGTTCTCTGACAGGCGATCTAAGAATCGGTGATCTGACATTCAATGAACTACGGAACAACACAGCCTCCAATACTACACTACAGAAGCTTAAACAAGTGGTCTTGAGTGGCTGGCCACATAACAAGAGTCAGATTGTTAGAGATCTATTGCCTTACTTTCATTATTGAGGTGAGCTTGGGGTAGAGCGGGGACTCACCTTCAAAGGCAACAAATGTGTTGTCCCTACAGCAATGTAAGAAGAAATATTGGGTAAGCCACACAAGGCACGCATGGGAGTTGAGAGAACAGTATGCTTTGCGCATGATACAGCGTTTTGGCCAGGATTGAATGATCAGCTGTAGTGTCTGGCTCAACAATGTGAGACATGCAGTAGTCATGCAGCAGCCCGGGCCTGTGAGCCTTTGCTTTGCTGTCCTACTTCAAGTCGACCTTGAGAGACCGTTGGTGTAGACCTGGCTAACCTCAACAATAGAGTAATTCTGATTTCAGTAGACTAATTCAGTGGGCTTTGCGAAGCAGATGAACTCACATCCACCACATCAACAGCTGTAATTTGTTGCTTGTGTCAACATTTTGCACGGTATGGCACTCCGGTGTGCATTATCCCATATATATGATAATGGCCCTCAATTTTTCCCATCAGAGTTTACCGGCTTTACAAAAGAATGGGGAGTAGAACATGTAACTGCAAGCCCCCACTACCTGTAGAGCAATGGCAAAGCAGAAATTAAATGCTGTGTGAGGGGCCAAAGCAGTCATCCGGAAGGCACTGGAGACAAAGAGCTATCCCTGGATTACGATTTTGAACTACTGAAACATGCCAACACAGGGCCTAAAATCTGGCCCAGCAGAAAGATACCTCATGAAGCAAACCAGGACAATTGCTCCCACAAAAGAGGAAAATTTAGAGCCCAAGGTGCACAGGAATGAACTCAGAGATTGCCTGTTGAAAAGACAGAAATGCCAGAAGTACTATTATGACAGCAAAGCAAAAGAGCTACCAAAACTAGATCTTGGACAAACAGTTCGTATTTGGCCACAGCATGGTCATATATGGAAGAAGGGATAATCAAGGACTATGTGGGATGCTGCTCTTACAAGAGCGACGACATGGTCCGGACAAATACTGTGACAAAACTGCAGACAGCTATGTGCTTCAGCAGACACCCTCACAGAAGGTGTGTCAGAGCGACTGCCACAGAGTTCAATAGATGAATGAGAGAAGAGTGGAGAGGAATGCATATCAACAGGTGTCACTGAGGACGTAGCAAAACGAAGAGATGAGGAAGTTCAATGAGGCACTGTGACCATACATAGTGGAAGACAAGTACGTCAGCCAAGAGGGCTGGAAGACTATGTAACGTAGCAGAAAAATAATCTAGGGATGCCAATGTATGTATCTGTTTGATTATTTTATTTGTGTGCTTGTTTGTGTGTGCCTGTTTACTTTATTTGACTAATCAGTTGTAAAAGAAGGGAGATGTTGCCTGTGTGATCACAGGTGATATGTAGATGGAATGCATCTGTTTTGTGTCCGTATAAGCTAGGCTGTGTTGTGTATGTTTTATTCTACCTTGTACTGACCGAGTTGGCTTCTAAGACTATTGTTACAAAGCATAATTTGAACATTTTGAATGTTTATCTTTCTGCAACAGCATCAGCTGCAGCTGTGCAGCAGCAAAGCATGCAGGCTTCACTGTGCGATGGATCCATTAGCGTCTTCTCTGTTGGTAATATTGAGACAACAATAATAAGGACATTGCAATAAAGTTGCCTAGGACAGAACATCACGATTGTTCATTTTACTAGTATATTGTTTGTCTTGTTTTGCTACAATGTGTGTAAATCAGTGCAAAACCTTTAGGATATCTACCACTTTCTATGAGTATCTTTAATTTTGGCTCTGTACATGCACCAGGGACGAGAAGGAGAGTGGGTGCTGGTATGTGTGGTTATGTTGGTGAGAGTACTAGTCTGTCATTTAGTGATTTGGGAAAATTTTGAGAAATCATGTTGGTATTTACATCATGTGTCATGGAGTAGCCTGACTGAGATAATTACACATATTTGTATCCTGTATTTTTCCATTTATGGCCTGTTGTTGCGTGTCCCTGGATGACCGTATCTTTTTTGTTTCATTGTCTCTTTCTCTCTTGTATTTTATTCTAAGACATGGCGCTGAGAAACTCGTTCTGGGCTTTGTTGAATGTTAGAATTATCGGGAATCACTTTGGGTGCACGCTCACATCATGTTCAAGGTTTAAGCCAACAAAATTATTCCCACGAGAACTTGTTTGCCTCTGTAACATGCTGTGTAACTTGTTTGAAGATCTAAAGAAACTCTGTGACTGGCTGTATTCACACAAAGGCAAGGAGGCATTAGCAGTTTGTCGACAGATGCTTGAAGAATTGGGTTTAGAATCATGGAACCAGAAGACTGCTACATTCACATCCATGCTTGGACGTCAGAGGGTGTCAGATACGTCCTATTCAACTATTGCCTATTTATTGAGAAATACTTTTTCTGTAGAAGATGACAGGGGAAAACCTCTACTGCCTACTGTCAGACAGAGATCTTACTGATAATCCTTTAAGCTGTTTCATGTGTGAATGATCTCAAACAGTATAGACATACTAGACAGAGCAAGCTCACCCTCAGAAATCAACAATGATGACATTGTAGGCAATCATTTTTAGAGTGTTACATCTCTTGCTGATCTTCTCTGTGTTGGATTCAAGGTTTTGCCATTGGTTATAATTCTATCAGGCTTTCCCTCTCAAGTACACCCCACTCAAGGAAATTGTTTCCTTCTATTAGCTGAAAATCTATGGAAAATATCTGCCCAGCTGCTTTTGTCAGTCTAGTTCATGTGGGAATTCCAGTGAAGAATGGATTACAGGCCTGCTATTGGTAGAGTCTGAGGACTACATGCCTATGCCTTGAAGTTATTTCAGATTGGAAAAAACATTGACAATTACGGACGGACCCTAAGGCAGTTTCTCACAGACTCAGCAACTCTTCACTAAGAAGACTATCTCAAAGCTAGAAGGTGTTCACTTTAATGTTGGAGGCTCTTATCATCACTGCATTATTTTCTGTTTTCACTAGGGGTTAAGGTTTGTGGAGAGTTGAATAAATAGGACAGAGACTGGTGGAATCATTACTACAGATACACACAAAGGAAACCTGGTGAATGATTGGGAACAAAATGATTGTTCACCACTCTTTGTACAGTGAATTATGTTTTGGAAAGAAGAAAGAGATTCATTCTCATGGAAAGAAGTAGCACTGCACAGTGAACGTTCAGTCAGAAGCAGCAAAATCCATCTGAGAGCAAAAATACAGCAAACACAGACAAGACCGAATCATTTCCTAATATTGTATGATCTCCCAAGTGGCCAATCACTCAATTTCTTTAATTTGAGTACAGTACATTAAACTCTAGATGCCACATGCATTTTCAGAGTATACATATGCACATCAGCTGTTGGCATGCAGGGGCGTAGCTGGTCTGTCATTAGGGGTGGTTTGCAGTGGTTGGCACTGAAAATTAGAGAGGGTTCGGGGAAACCCTCCCCCGGAATTTTTGAAATTTTAAGGTGGCTCAACCCCCAGTTTTTAATTATCAGGACTTCTGCAGCTGGATATGGTAGCTTGTTGTTGTATAGACAATATCTAACAGATGTATAATGTTGATTTTAGTACACTGCCAGTCAAAGCAGGGGTTTGCACAGAAAAAAGTTCAAAATATCCAAGGCATAAACCATTGCTTGAAACTTTTAGGGTGGTGCATGCACTCCACGCGCCACTATACTAGCTATGCGCCTGGGCATGTATGTTTAGTAAAAACACAGCAGCTATACATATAGTTTGCATGAGATGCTATCATGTTCACAAGTGATATTCCTTGTACACATCCACTGCAGTTATGCAACCAAGACAGACTGTTTTTTCACAGATATTCATTAGACCGTTGCAATACCTTTCAGCAAAGCAGTTTCTCCTTGAACTTCTCCCGATCTGCAAGGTCAGTATGACCAATCTCAACCAAGGCATCATGGAAAGCAGCAGCCACATTGTCAGGTTTAGTCTCCAACCATTTCCACAGCATATCATACGCATCACTACTAATGTACTTGTTGGCTCTTCTGCCCTCTACCAGGGTCTGATCTGTTGCTGCAACTTTCAGTGTGAAGCCGAGATGAATGCAAGTGTCTTTCTCCACAAGAAACTGAGAGATGTAGTACAAGGTTCCTTTTAGTAAGTCCAATTGTCCGCAAAGAACAAAAGCAAAACTAGGCTTAGAACAGGACAGAAAGTCAGCTGCAACAGCACAGAATGTACAGGCAAAAAGAACAAGATCTGTGTACAATGCATTGTAAATTTCTGCAATGATTGGCATTGCAGCCATTTTGGCCTGTTGTTTAAAAACATCTCCCATTGGCGGAGCAGAATGGCCTAAGTTTTCCTCTGCCAGGAATACGCAGTCATAACGTATATTGCACTTAGACAACTTTTAGTCCAGGTATCAGTTCGCACACTCAAGGAAACCTCTAATTATAAAACATTGGAGGTCAGCTGGACACAACTGTGTACTCAACTATAAATAATTATGTCTAACATAGTACTACCTTCTGGGACATCTCAGTCTCGCAAACACCAGTGACCTGCCTATTCATATTTGCCACTCTTTTTTGAGTGTGGGAAGCCCCTGGCTATTGTACTCCTTGGCAAAATCAGACCACCGTCATATTGAATACTCCAAAAGTCTAGCTAAGACAGACCAAATATTAGCTTTAGAAGATAGCAGCTTTTATATCTAATATCAATAAATATGTCTTGGACCTAGACTGCAGTTCTGCTGCAGACTGTGCATTTATCTAGATCAGCTACATAGAAGTTCTTGTCCCCGTCACTGTTAGATTTTGTGTACAACACCTATTGTGTTGAGGGTAGTGCATCATTATCAGTGTTTCCATTGCCATGATAGCAATGTTACGGAGAAGGCCAGGCTGAAACGACTTACTAATTCTCGGGTCTAATGTATCACATGGTTGACTGTTTCCATAGTGTGCGCACTCTAGGATTTTACAGACCATACCTCACCCGTTTTGGAGGGTTTGCTGTTGAAAAGTAAAGGCTGAAAGAACTAGGGAGTGTATACTGATGCCGATTTAGCATGTTTCAATGAGTTAACAAAAACAGATTTTACTAGCAATATATGGGAAGAATTAGTTGGAGCACAAACAGACCTGAGCGGGGGAACTATATGTGAATGTGGGCTGCAATCTCTAGTTCACTGATTTGACAATTGCTACCAGAAACCATCCTATGTCTTTACATAGGTCAGCTACCAGAACAAAGAGTGCGGGATGTTGAAATTAGAAGCCCATGGCCAGCATGCGGAGGTATCAAGATGGCCACACTTCAGCCATGGTTCGTGGTAACAACCACAACCTTTACTAGGCAGTCATTACAGTTTTCGGGAAAGGTTTTCGCAATGGCTCAGATCAATGAAAGAATTTACTTACATAACTGAAGATGACACATCAGATGCCATGTGCTCCTCTGCACCAGGTACAGGATCAGTATCAGAATGTACATGTTCCCGAGGGATACTGTGACACAGATCAGGCTGCAAAAGAAACAACCATGTTCAGTTTTTGTCATCCAGAATGAGTTTAAATGACAAAATCCAGTACTAAAATGGTGCTCTAGAGGAGATACAGGCTAGTGTTTTGCCACGTCATGAGTCAGAGCAACATAGGAGCGCGGATGAGCACTTTGAAAAGAACAATTTTACAGTCCCATTGCACATCTAGACATGAAGGTGTAAATTTAAACCAATCAGGAGTGTCCTATCAACCTGTGTGCATGGTATACTACAGCATTTTCCACAGCCTGACCTGTGTCTGTCGAAGGAGAAAAACGAAGTCATTTGGATGCTCCTTGAGTGCCTCACTGTGAGGAGCTAGCAGCTTCTTTTCACAGTAGCTCTTCACAATTTCATCAGCTGCGTATGCCACTAGAGGCTTGCAAAAACAGGCAATTTGCTTTAAGCTCAGGTACCGCACTTGCAGACCACGCAGACTGCCTGGAGTTACGCACTGAACTGTGCGGAGGGCAATCTTTGCAATATCTGTCAAGGCTGCGCACTGCTTTTTCATACCTGGCTCAGCACAAACAAGAGTGTTCACATGAAGGCCAGCATGCACCTGCTCAACCTATACAAAAGCAGAATGCTGGCATGACCTAACAACAGATACAGGTATATACCACGCCATATATTACACTATTTATGAAGTGAGAAGAGAACTAAAGATTCAGATAAGGGTGTTACCTCCTGAAACTGCGCTGCTTCAAATCTGCTGCTGCAGACACACTCTCCTCCCTCTACCCCCTCACCTTCATTATCCTATTTTTGCTAATTCCTTTACTCAGGGGAGTGGACTGAAATATAGGGTCTTACTTTATCTGTATTTGTGGTGAAACATATACAATAGTTATAATGCAATGGATACTGCACAATAAAAAGCTACACGTGTACAAAATATTCAAAGGCAAATAATTTTTGTCCTGTTGAATAGCTGATAAGCTCTCCATTACAGAATATTACAGACAGAGAAAGTCTGATTTAAACAATGTTGCACATGCACCAACCTTCAATGAGACAAATCCTTCCCATTCAAGCACAATTCCACTCTTCCACACAGGCGTGTCCTTGGTTATGCCGCCAGTACTCTCCAGAGCCAGGTTGAGCTCCAGGTGATGGAAGAATGCCGGGGAAGGAAGAAGCCCACTGAAATACAAGTAAATTCCTCCTTGCACTGGTCTGCACTCCTCCACTTTCCAGTAAAATGGTAGAGGTTGCTCACAACGATGAATAGTGAAGAAGAATTCCAACATGTTGGCTGGGTTCTGTATGCATATCCCAGAGGCCAGAAGAAAGGCTTTATCAGCTGAGGGCTCTACACCAGCACGATGAAGGGCCTCATTGAGCTTCTCCTCAATGATGCTGCTGTAGTTCAGAAACTGTACAAAGCAGCTGGGAAAGCCTTGAGGCAACATAATTGACTGAAGGATCTTCTCGCAAGCTAACTCTGGGGTGACAGCAATGATAGTTGGGTACTCTGCCACTTTGCTGAACTTTCCAAATTCGAGAAGCATGATCTGTACATGTGTAAACATGGATAGAAAAAAAAGAGTGCCCATTTATCCAATGAGGGCCAAATGATGTTTTCTTAACTAGTTCTCACTTTTGAGAATATTGGATTAGAAAATTTTAACATAGACTCTTTAATGTTCCGCAACAGAAATTGCAGCTGGCTGCCTGAAATCCTTGTTTGTATCCCAGTCATCTTCTACCCGGTATTCAACACATGGCTGTACAACAGGCAATCTGAAGGTGCCATATTTGCACCCAAAGCTCACAGTGAATTGCTCTGCCAACTGAGGAAATTTTACTATGGAGCACTCTACCACCATCAGTTAAATCTTCTGTCTCCCTAAATTCATTTCAGCAAGCTTTCTTGAAACTCCTCTCAAACAGCCACCATAAAGTTCTTTTTCTCTCTCTCTCTGTTGTTTGAGCCAGTTGCAAATATCTAGACAGTTTTTTTCTAACTCTTTCGATCTATCTTCTCCACTCTGCTGGTCAGTTTAACTACTTCAGCAACAGTCTAGTGCTCCTTTCCTCTTTCCACCCCTCTCACTTCCCTTAATGTCCTTTTCTTCAGTACTCTTTGTAGTAGTCTGCTTAAACCATTGAGCAACCGAAGTGAAATACACATCCTACTACTACTACTACTACTACTACTACTACTACTGCCACTGCCACTGCCACTGCCACTGCCACTGCCACTGCCACTGCCACTGCCACTGCCACTGCCACTGCCACTGCCACTGCCACTGCCACTGCCACTGCCACTGCCACTGCCACT
>JAOWAW010125529.1:0-11738 GCA_028565695.1 Nicola tetela
GGAAAGGGCCACATGACTCATGCAGTTGAATGCATGCAGGTGGATTTGGTTCCGCCAAGCTGCAACATTTTCAGCATACCGACACTGCGCTTCGTGCATGTAGGTTTGTTTTAGTGGCATCTTCAAGATCTATATGATAAACTGCATGATGAGCATGAGCTCAAGGAACTCTGTCGCTGTAAACACAATTACACCCTCGTTTGTCCCAACCAAAGAAGCTTAGCTTTGTTGCAACTTGTAGCACCCCGGTCCTAGTCCAGTATGCAATGTAGAGCTTCAATGCATATGAGTGCTTCAATGCAGATATCCGCCGGCGACTGCTCCATGCGCACGCCACTTGTTCCAGCATTTACAGGACGCAAGAGTACAGCTGGTGATGTGAAACGTTGTTTACTACTATACTAGCCTTACCAACACGACACGGAGGTTTAGGACTGGTGGATCCAGAATTTATTCCAGGCGAACATTTCACCCCCTCTACTCTCGTAATAGGGCCGCATTACAGAATCGCTAATAGGTTTAATTGTTCAGCAAGAGCCGAGCCTTGGAAGCACATTGGAAAAACAAAGAGAGGTACAAGCAGTCATAACAGGAGAGCGCGGATGTCAGCTGGAGAAAAGAGCTCAGGTTCTGAAAATCCGGCTTCCGCATCCCCTGCAGCAATGCGTTGAGCTGACCAGTGAGAAGGGTTCGTCCACCTGTCTGGAGAGCCTGCCAGTATTGAAGAACAGGAATTTTTCTACCTCAGCTACTCTCTTCCAAAAGGTCTTCAGGCCCCTCGCCGGCAGATTTAATCGGTCTGACTGAAATCCAGCGAGGGGGTCCAGGAGTCCTCCCCGGAAAATTTTTCAAATTTAATGTGGCTCAATCCCCAATTTTTGATTCTCACAAGTATTTCGAGCTAATCCATCAGGCAATGGCAAGTGAAGTTTGTGCTCAGTCAGTTCAGTTCGTGAGCTTGAATGTTAGTGCTTTTCACAAGCAGTATCATTTTACTAGTAGTAATGCTTCAACTACACAAACAAGGATTTCACTAACAGGTTATACAGGATTTAACAAGTGTAAGGTCTGCAAACGACCTCAGCCGCCAGGTAGAAGTCCCATACGACAGTCAACAAGCTGTCACCTTGAATACAGTGTTTAAGATGATGATATGTCATGCATGTCACCGGTGTGCGCGTTCGAAGTCTTACAGAAATCTGCCAAAAATGTCTCTTCTGCGGTCTCTGGCATCAACAAACGTCTGCAAGCATCTGCTCAATTCAAGTTGATCAGTCCTTTCCTTGTGGCAGTGCAGCATCAGGAGATGGTTTAAACGAGCCTGATTCATAGTGGAGCGCAGGTAATTCTTTGCCCGGCGCAATGCTGATACACTCCGTTCACTGATTGCATTGGTTGCTGGTGCTAGTAGGATTAGCTTCAGCAATGTGCCCACCTCTGAGATGTTGTTACGTTGTGCGCTTGACATTGACTGGATCAGGTGATGGATGTCCATGACTGACATTTCAGCACAATCTTGAGACTGCTGTTCTGACATGATTGTCGGAAATACTTTCAGCTGGGCTTTCAGAGCTGGGGCACTGGAGTCGTCTCTATAATGTTGTAGGACATAGTCAAGGTCATCAGTGTATGGCTGGCCCTTAGCAGCAGCTAGGAGAAGGTTCTCCAGGTGAAGTAGGGTTGAGTAACCACGCTGGTCAAAGCAAGCACGAATGCTAGATATTATGTTGTCCAGGCATTCATAGCAGATCGGCCGATAGAAGTCCTCTGGAGTAGATGGATAGTGGGGAGTGCCTGATCCCACTTCTAGCCTGGCAGGGGCCCTCCTCTTTCGTCGCAATGTCGGCAACGGGACATCCAACTTTACCTGCAGCTGCGCCAAAGTTATCCAAAACTGTTCGAACGAATCGTCTGTTCGAATCCTACATAGTGTTTTGCAGGTTAGCTCGGCAATACTCTTGGCATTACAAGCTGCAAGTTTTGGATTCTGGAGGGTTCTGCTTAAGTTATCAGTATGCTGCAGCAGACGTTTCGCAAGTACCAGTCCAAACAAGAAGGTGAATGAGTCAATGGCTGCCATTACACCACACATGCGGGCTCGGGTCTCAGAGTCAGACACAGCATCATGAGTTTCATCCCACAAATCCTGGAAAACAGTGTAGTTCTCGATGATACTGTGCAGAGACTGTGCACGGACTGTCCACCTGGTTGGGCATAGCGTTCGAAATCCTGGAGCGGTAGATGCCACTTCCTCCTTCAGCTTTGTGAACATGGCAGATCTACGTGGAAAAATTTGATCAGCTTTGAGATCTCGAAAGCATGCGCAGTGTCCAACGTATCTCTCAGCGGCCGGACCGCCCGCTACGGCTCTGGTCTTATGTCCTATGTCCTCCGATCCTCTATGACTGTCTGCCTACCCTTGCCACACTAAAACACATGCATAAACGTGCATCCTCCCGCTGTCCCCATTGCCCAAATCACCAAATCCTCCATATCATACTAAATCACTGCTTTCACTTCCTCGAACAAGGCCGTTACACCTGGCGACATAACTCTGTCCTTAAGCTCTCTCTCACCTCAGCATACCAAAACTCGGAACACCCACCTCAAATTTTTGCCGATCTCCCTGACCACTTATTCCCCTCTGGATCCGCTATTCTCCTAGACATACAATTGTAATCCCAACTCCATTACGACCTGATCTTGTTCTTATCTTCCCAGACAAACACATCCTCCTCATCAAACTAACCATCCTTTTTGATACTAACGTCCAATCGGCCCATACACGCAAATCTGACCGTGACGCTCCACTCATTATAGACTTCAAGCACGCTTCCTACCATTCAAAACTTATCACCCTCGAAATTGGCTCCTGTGGTTTCTCCCACCTAAATTTCATTAACCTAGCATCGATCATCCCGTCTAAATCCCCTGTTCGTCTCAAACATTTTCGCAATGATCTATCCAAAATCGCCACCCTCTGTTCATATACAACCTTTTCCTCCCGCTCAGAATCCACCTGGACCTCATCCCCGTCCTATCTCCTGGGTCCTCTTGATCCTCTTTAATATTATTTGCGACAAGGCCCGCTAGGAGAGGCGTCGTATTTTTTCTTTTCATGTACGCAATAGGACGTCTCCCTCTCCTTGTACTTATGTCTTCTCTCCTTTTTATGTCATCTTGTAATACAGACCTGTCGAGTAGCGAGTGGTCTATAAATCCATGCACATAGCATTATCGTTTCCTCAGTTTTTATATGTACGCCCCACAGCCCTACATAACCTTGTATGTCTTATTTGCTTTTTCCGCTGTGATAGACATATCCGAGGTAGGTGCCTGGGACAACTCTTTATTAATATTCAGTAAAGGGTATCAAACAAACATCCGTGTCTATGTACAACTGGACACCCAGCACCACCAACCATATGTGTTTGCAATGAGCCCTTCACCACAGCGCACGTACTGAGCTGTCCTACCGGAGGTCTGCCAACGATCCGCCAGAATGATATCAGAGGTCTGCTGGCATCAGCTGTAACAGAGACATGCTGTGACGTGACCGTTGAATCGATTCTTCAGAGCGTGGATGGTGAGGGGACCCAATTTCTACGACGGACAACAACAACTGAGGACTGTGCTCGCGCGAACATTCGAGCCCGGGAGTTTTGGGAAGGACGGTTGGAGATGGCCTTTTTTATTTTTGAAAGGCTTTTAACCCGTTTGCTGCATACAACTGCTCCGCTCCTTTTTCTACAATATACCGCCGACACGAGATGGAAACGAGGTTCAAGTACGAGGAGGGCAGTAGGGTAGTGGAACAAGGATCATTTACACCGTGGGTTTCCTCAACTACGGGCGGCTGTGGTCAACTGACAACCCAATTCCTGAAACGGCTGGCTAGCATAATTGCGGGGAAGGACATCACCTACTGTGAATTAGTCTGCCGGCTAACGACGCGGCCATCTTTCAGCGTAATACGCACAGCCATCATGTGCTCACGACGTGCCAAGTTCTCCTACGAAAAGCCATCAACGGGCAGACACCCTAAAATGGCACTTCAGGAAGCTAATTTTATTTCAGCAGTTTCAATCATATGCTGAGTGTATTTATCTTTCAATGAAATATCCGTGTTAGTTTTTGGTCTATAATTTTTGTCTTGTTATTTTGTCTAATATAGTGTGTTCATCAATAAAGTCAGCTCACTCAAGGGTCTTTCTATACTCAAACACAGGAACCTCTAGCAGTTTCAACAAATAAACAATTGCTTGTCTTGCGATGTCTCGATCTGCTTGTTTCAGTTGAGCACCATGACATCAGATAAAACACGCTTACAACCCATTCCAAAATGAAAGCAAAACAAAGCAGCAATATGATGTTATAACTGAAAGAGCTACAAAATTGGATTACTACTGAGATATAAAAAGGTTCAGCAATCTACATTCACATAATCAGTCAAGCTAGAATTGGATGCAACTATCTTCAGGCATGAATGAAGGACTCTACTCTACAATCTCTGTGCTGTGTTGAAGCTTCTCATTGTCACTTGGCAACTGCTGAATGCCTCTAAAATTCAGAAGTCATGCAAATATGATCAGCTCCTCCAAATACTCACAAAAAAACTGACTAACCCAGAATTATTGGCAAGTCTGTAACATGTTAGATCAGAAATGAATCAAGTAGACACCCTGATGGCATGTGTGTGGTCTGAGACACTACAAGAAACATTTCTACTGCTGTTGCAGTGAATGACAGAACATCATCTCGAGCTGATGATCCTATCAGCAAGATGAGAAAATCAGCAGCAATTCGTCAAAAGTAGGGCGTTTATGTTTGTCGTCATCCCTGGAAACGCAAATGAAAAGCGCTGCTGGTGGTTGGTAAATGCAGAGTAGGTTATTGCCATTTTTAGAAGTATACATGTAGACACTATATTGTGCAGAAAAACCTACCAGCATTCCAACATGAGGCTGTAGATGTTTCTCGGACACTCGTCAGGTTTCGGCAGTCGATAGCCGTTGGAAACTTGTTTCAGTACCTGAAAGAACATCCATACTTCACATGTCACATTTAGTAAAGATTTGAATAGGACACCATTTTTTTGTACAGCTGACTTTCTTCAGAAATTTTTTTATAATGCTGTACATTTTCAGGTTTTGTTTTACCTTCTCATTTGACCAGCAGAGATATGGCTTCTGTCCAAAGGAATAAATCTCGTAGAGCACAATTCCATAACTCCAGACATCACTGGCTGTTGAATATCGGTTAAATTGTAAAGCCTACAAAGAATGAAAAAAAGCAAAAAGAAAGCATCCACCTAAATCATGAATACCATAAGAAAGCAGTTGCTATCTTCTTCCGGGGAAACTAGGCTAACTGGTACAGTATAATTGACTATAGCAAACTGCCCAACCAGCTGCCTGAGAAACTTTTGTTACATCACATACTGACATTTTATTTTGGAATAGGCCATCACTTATATCAGAAATATATAGCAAAATTATTTCATCAATACTATAGGTTTAGAATGCCGCATGTTTGAGCTTTCGAGTACACTGCAATTATAGAGTACACTACGATGGCAACCAATGCTGTAAATTAGGAGTACACGCTTTCAGAGTTTGAAAGTTAGGTTGTAGAAATTTATTGTCGATATTATCATTCTTTCCATTTTCTATTGTATACTGTCATGAAAGACAGCCTAACGACAAAACCAATGATGTATACATGATTGCACAACATGATAGAATGGCAATTTGCGTTACCTCTGGTGCTGTCCACCTCACAGGGATTTTTCCTCCATGAGAGAGGTAGTAATTCTCATCGGCCAAATCACGTGCCATCCCGAAATCACCAATCTGCATAAGCGCAAGTACAAAAAATGAATAGTTGCATTGGCAAGTTTCAAGCACATGCTGTATAGTTAACCCTGCTACTCCCATACTATGTGAAGCAGTTGCATACCGAGGGGAATGTTTTAGGTGCTGAGGCACCCCCTAAAGTCTTTCAACCGTGGCTTTTGAACATCATGGATTCATGCGTGCATTTGCAACTTTGCACACATCCCAGTAGATAGATGTGCAAAAGGATTCTGCATGTCATGCAGACCTTCTTTAGCTAGCGCTATGCTACAGACGGAACAGAGTTCTACTATACATAATGTAGTAGGCTTGTGCTATCTAGACTCTACGCATGGTCAGTGGGGTATGATGGTTGGTAGATCTGCTATTGTAGTAGGTTGCATACTTTGCTGATGGTGACAAACTTATACACCTGTTGGGTCTATACTCGCACTGCAGGCATATGTGCCTGCTCAGTACTGGAGTACCAGCATATCAGGCAGCCAATGAAATAGGGAGGGCCATGACATGTGCACGTAACACACTCCTGGGGGCTTATTAAATGGCTGGTGTGGACAGCGTGTCCCCCCCCCCCCCCCATGTGGCGTAAAACGCTACATGAATGACATGGTAGATCTGCTGGTCGACACACCATACTATGTAAAGGACGCTGCTGACAAAATAACCCTGTCCCACCCCATACTATGAAAAGAACACTGCCAGCAGCCTAACCCTGTAACTTCCCATACTATGTGAAGGATGTTGCCAACAGCCTAACCCTATAACATCCTGTACTCTGTGAGGGACACTGCCAATAACTAACCCTGTAACATCCCATACTATGTGAAGGACTCTGCTAACAGGCTTCAGTACATTCTTTTTACTTATCTGTGCCCTCATTGAATAGATGTGTTCCTTACACAATTGCAGGTTGAATGGGCTGGTTTTGCCATAAGTATAATTTTTTATTTACTTTGTAGTGCAATATGTCAATGCTGAGTGCTGGTGCATTTGGTTGTTTCAGTGACTCACGCATTAATGAAAATTGAACACCCTTTTTAACACTTCTACATGTGGCCTCCTCCATGCAACCACAAATGGCACCACCCTTATGACTTTTGCTTAGCAAATCCAAGAGTGGATATGACAAGGTGCTAGACATAATTTATTTACAAAATCTGTTAAAAACACTATATTCTAAGTAAAAGTGCTGTACATTCCTTTGAGGTACTTTGCTCAGGTGATAAACTACAGGCTTCTCAATAGGTCACATCAAATGTTGTTGATTACTCTTTATTTAATATAATAATAATAAAGAGTTGCCCCAGTCACCCACCTCGGATATGTCTACTTAATGTGTTAAAAACAAATAGACATACAAGGTTATGTAGGGTTGTGCGGCGTACAGTGTTATACTAAGAAACATATAAGACTATGTGCATGTAAGCTACAGACCACTTGCTACTCGACAGGTTTATATTACAAGAAGGCAAACAAGGAGAGAAGACAAAAGTACAGGGAGGGTGGAGAGAGCCTAGTGCATGAATGAAAAAAAAGTGGACAATGCCTCTCCTAGTGGGTCTTGTCGCAAATAAACAAAAAGAGGATCAAGAGGACTGATGAGTCAGCAGCGGTGGTGTTGCCCAGGAGGGTTCAGAACGGGAGGAGAAAATTGTGTAGGAGCAGAGAGTTGCGAGTTGGGATAGGTCAGTGCGCAAATGTTTGGATTGGATAGTGGGGCTGGGCAGGAGAATGGAGGTGAGGTTTGTGAAATTGGTGCGAGATACGAAGTCTCGGGAGCCTGTTTCTAGAGTTATCACTTTGGGTTGATAAGAAGAGTCCTTCAGGTCTTTTAGAAGGGGAGTGTAGCGATCTGATTTGTGTGTGTGGGCGAGGGGAATGTTAGTTCCAAAAGGGATAGTAAGTTCAGTGAGGGTGAGTTTTTTGTTGGGGAAGATCATAAAGATGTCAGGTTGCAGAGGAGTGGTGATAATGTTGAGGGGAATAGTGGAACCAGAGAAGGATAGGTGATTGGGGAGGTCAGTGTAGATTTGCGGGGCGTTTTCAGTGTCACAGTAAGCTGTGTTTAGAGAAAGGACAAGGTGTTTGAGGACAAAGTCGTGGCAGCAGGTGTAACGACCTTGCTGCAGAAAGAGAGTGCAGTGGTTTAAAATGTGGTGGAGAGTTTGGTGGTTTTGGTAGTGGGAACAGTGGGAGGACGAGCATATGCGCATGCATTTTAGAGCGGCAAGGCTGGGGAGGCAATCAATAGAGCAGTGGAGGATAAATGACATTAGGCCTTTGGGGAGGGAATAGATGTAAGATTTCCAAGTAGTGTCAGTATTTCGAAGATGGAAGAGGTTGAGAAAAGATCCTTGCACTAGTAGGGGTTTGACCTTGTCATGGTAGAAGGAGATGAGGTTGTTGTTGAGTTTTTGTTTAATTTTGGATTTAAGTTGTTTAGAGTGGGAGCAGGTAGGGTCTTCTTTACTGGTTTGGGCTTTGGTAATAAGGGGAGAGACTGTTTTGTTGCAGACGGAGAGGGTAGAAGACTTGGATCAGGAGCATGTGCTGATTTTGTATGATAATGTAGTGTGGACGTGAGGGTCGGAAGAGAGGGATAAGGCTGTAAAGGAGAGGGCATGATATTCAAGGTAGAGTGAAGATTGTAGGAACGTTTAAAGAGAGCAGGTCATGTAGAATAGCAGTAGTAGCGCAGCGGGGTAGGGAGAGCCAGAATTTTAGGAATTTTGTTGAGAGAACGTCGAGAGCAGTAAGTTGTGACTTATTCAGATCGTGGACAGTAAGACGAAAGTGAAGTGAGGGAAGGACATATGCGGTGTAGAGATTGTAGGAGCGTTTAAAGAGAGCAGGTCATGTAGAATAGCAATAGTAGAGTAGCAGGGTAGGAAGAGCCAGGACTTTAGGAATTTCGTTGGGAGAGCGTCGAGAGCAGTAAGTTTTGACTTATTCAGATTGTGGACAGTAAGGTGGAAGCGAAGTGAGGGAAGGACATATGTGGTGCAGACTTTAAGTTTAAATTCTGATTGGACGAGAGAAAGGTCAATATTTGTTAAGAGTTTGTTGCAGATGATAGTGAAACCACAGCTGGAGGAAGAGGAGGGGCCAATAACAGACCCAAGGTATTTGTGGGGTTTGTCGAAGAGTGTTGGTAGGAGGAAGTCATAGATGGAAAAAGGTATAGGTTTGGCAGACCCGGAGATAATAGAGAGGGAGCAGAATTTAGATGGTTTAAGTCAAAGATGCATTGTTGAGGCGAGTTCTCAGATGTTGTTTATAAGTCTTTGGTGGGTGCGCTTGTCTGATGTGATAAGATTGAAGTCATTGGCATATGGGAGGGTAATAAAGGAGGAGCCTTGGAAAGAATAGCCGTGTTTTGCGTAAGTTTTAGGGAATCTAGAAGGGGATTGAAGCAAAGAATGAATATGAGGGGGAAAGGGGATCACCTTGGTAAACACCGCAGGACATTGAGAATTTAGAAGTGGACCATTTGGGCAATTTAACAGTAGCTGACAAATTTGAGTAGAGAAATTTAATGTGTGTTTGAATAGGAGCTGGGAACTGGTTGTATGCAAGTGTGTGGAAGATAAGGTCATGTGAGATAGGGCTGAAAGCGTCCTCAAGGTCAAACCATGTGCAGTGCAGTGTGCGTTTTTGGGAGCGTGCATGCAAGAGAAGGGAATTCAAAACAGAATAATGCTCAATGCAGCTGTTTATACCAGTGAGAAATGCTTTCTGGAGGGTTGGGTCTATCAGTTTATTTTGGATCAGGAAGGACTGAAAATGAGTAGCAAGAATGAGATGAAACGTTTTGCCAACACAAGAGGAGAGAGCTATCAGATGGAAATTTGTGGGGTCTGGGCAAATAGTCACTGTAGGCTGAACTATTTAGTAACAAAAATCTCAGAGAGCAACCCTGTTTGTGCTTGTAGAAAGAACAAAAATGATACCTTGCATGTTAACTTGTCATCCACCATGATGTTTCTTGTGGCCAAATCCTGCAATAACAATTGATAGACAGAAAGATGCACTGATGATGCCAGGCTAAGGGAAGCAACACTTTCCAGAATATTTAGACTAGTGATACCAGTTTTCTCATTCTCTTAATACTCAACTGGTGATCTGTTTATCGGATCACAAGTTTAAAGACCCTGACCCAAGTAAGGAAAGAAAATAATACTGCATGTGTTTGTTCCTTTGTCAGGACCTGCATTATGATCTCACTCTGTGTATGAACCCCTTTCCAGCCAAGTAGGCCATGCCAGCCGCTATGTCTGTACACATGCTTAGCAGTGTTTGCTCAGAACATCTGAAAACAAGAGAAAGAATCACTGACATTAGAAACATTCACTGGAAAATTGAATTGAGCAGAAGAGTTAAATAAATTTCAAATTCACTGGGCTTGCAGTGTACATTATAACACTCAGGGGAGAAAGGCACATGTAGGTCTTCAGATGTCGAAGTCATCTGAAATTTCAAATTAGTGCTGTTCTGATTTCTTGGAATCAGGATAACTGGATGGCTACCAATATAATATAGTTTAAAATGTTACTTCCAATGTTACCTGAGGTTAGCGTAAATATTAACTAACCCAGTGAAATTATGTCCTTTAAAACCCAATACCTGACCATATGGTGAACAGGTGTTTGGCAGAAATATTTGATACAAGTTTACATGACTTGAAATTCTTTTAAGCCACACTTATGCACTTCCAACTTACTTTCGCCTTCCAAAGTTGAGAAGATAGTTTTCTAGATCGGATTTCATGAGCTCTAGAACGAGTAGGACCTAAAGAGAAGAGAGAACCCTGACATCACTGTGGAACTATGCAAAAATTGACAATGTTTCCCATTAACAAACATTGACAATGAGGAGAATTTGAAAGGGGTCATTAAGTTTGATTGGAGAAACAAAACTTAGAAAGACTTGAAGACAGCTCTTTTGTGATAAGCAAAGGAAAATAACAGATGGCAATAACTCTTTATAGGGAAATACAGCCACACCCAAAGCGTTGAAGAAAGCATAATGAGATCACCATCAACTGAGATTGTAACACAATATACACAGAAGTTGCAATGATCAGTAGATGCTGTACTTACATCATCACTATAAACTGTACAAACATTATAATGAAACAGTGTACAAACTTGATAGCTGGACACGGTACTTATATGATTGGTATACACTTTACTTACATGATTAATATATGCACTGTATTTACATTATCACTATACATTATAAACTGTAAATACATCAGCACAATAATAAGTGCCTACATGATCACTATACACTCTACAAACATGATCACTATATGTTGGACATACATGATCATTATACAATGTTCTTAAATGATCACTATGCATTACTTACACAATCATTATACACTATACTTACATTATCACTATACACTGCAATTAGATGATCACTATAGCCTGTACTCACGCTTACATGATTGCTATACACTATACACTGTACTGAAATGTTCACTATACACTGTACTGAAATGTTCACTATACACTGTACTGAAATGTTCACTATACACTGTACTGAAGTGTTCACTATACACTGTACTGAAATGTTCACTATACACTGTATTTACATGATCACTATACATTGTACTTAAATGATCACTATACACTGTACTTACATGATCACTATACACTGTACTTACATGATCACTATACACTGTACTTACATGATCACTATACATTGTACTTACATGATCACTATACACTGTACTTAAATGATCACTATACCCTGTACTTACATGATCACTATACATTGTACTTACATGATCACTATACATTGTACTTACATGATCACTATACACTGTACTTACATGATCACTATACATTGTACTTACATGATCACTATACACTGTAC
>JAOWAW010125540.1:0-12007 GCA_028565695.1 Nicola tetela
TAACCAGACCCCCTTGATGCCTTGGCCTTTCAATCAGATAGGATCCATCGTTTGCTAACCAGACCCCCTTGATGCCTATGCTCTGTGATATTTTGTCCCTTTACTTTTGGGAACAGCGACCTAGAACAAAGTGCAGCCATTACCTTCAAAAATTAAAACGCCATTAGTGGTGAGAATCAGCTGCCGTGACCAGTGAACTTTGAATAAGGTAGCAGCGACGAGACCTCCAGAGAAAAGCGAGCAAAGAGTGCTGACGATTGCCAAGGCGCGCGCACTCTGCAGCTTCCGTAAGATGAAAAAAAGCAGACAGAAGTTAATTACCCAGGGAATGGTAACCATCAACTCCATACTTAAGGCAGACCAGAAGAAGTCTCGAGCGCATCGGAACCGTCATGGAAGACACTAAATGCATTGGTAGGTCAGTTCTTTTCTCCACTACTCGCATGTGGAAGGCTACGACACAACAAAAAATATTGCCATATGAACACTGGCGAGTTAGTATCCATTGTTCTTACGATTCAAGTTTCGTTGCTAGGGAAACGAGACCACTGATTGCATAAAACGTGGTCACGTGTTGCATATGATTCGGTGTTCATACGGGTCAAGATTCCTTGCTACAAAAACGAGACCGCCGATTGGTTAAACCCGGGCACGTGTTCCAGATGATTCTGTAATCATTCGGGGACCCGTAAGGAACACTGTTCAACCCGACGTTTTCTTCTAGGCGAGAATATCATCCTTTCCTCCTTTCCTGTCCAGTTTTTCCTTCTAATGTTTTTGTATTATTTGGTGCTTCTCTGACTGGCCTCGGGCTATTCAAGGAAGGTAACAAAGAAAAGAAAAGAAAAGGAAAAACTCGCCATGAACACTCGGCAGAAACACCCACGTGATCAGACGTGTCGACACGAAAGCTCTACTACTTAGTAATAGTTGGTAATGTTTCTTGCAGCTGTGTCTTGGTTTGTATCTATGGCGCTTTCGGATCGGGCCTTCAGGCGCTGCTCGCCTTCAGGCCATGCCTTCATGTGCCATGATTTCTCGATCATGCCGCCACCTTCATGTGTGATTCCATAGATTTTTCTGGAGCCTGTACAAACACTGTGCATGAACACTCTAGTTCGGCATAAACACTATGCATAAACACCCACGTGACCATTCACGGAAACACCAATAGTCCATAAATTAGTCCGTAATGGTTCTTGCAGCTGTGTTGTGTTTTGCTTCTATGAAAGTGGAACAAGTGAAACAGAGGCTGTGCAATTTCAGTATGTGGGTATAGTCTTTCTTGCAACATGTTGCAACAGTGTTGTCGTTTGAAGTTAACCAAAGCCCCTATTTACACATTCAGGCTAATGGCCATGAAAGAGAATATACATGGCATTTTCGCGTAAGGCCTTCAGCTCAAGCTCTGTACTGCACGCCTTCGGCTCTACCTTCAGGCGTTATGATTCCCCGATTATGCTGCCTTCAGGTATTTCAAACCTACATGCAGACGTTAAGGAAAATTTCAAGGAGAGCTAAAATAAGTCAACACCTTAATTAATTGGTATCGATATATACTCAACACCATGGAGTTACGCCACGTTACTGGAATATATCCCCAGATACAATTAATGCACTGCAGCTGCACGTCATGTCATGCTCATTGGGTATAGGCCGAATGCGTCCTAAGTCATCATCGTAGATCTACATGCATGTACGTACCATCTTTGAGGACCGGCGGGATGTCCCGACACAGAGCGTCGTCGTGAACACTCCCAATGCAGCACTGCCATAGCCCAGCATGGTCACGGCCGTACTGGTGTCCTCTCCACGGTGCCCAGTAGTTTGTGCGAAGGGACACAATTTGCAACGTGGCTGTAAGCGGCAAGACAAAAGCGACAGTAACCTAAACGATGTTCATTTGTGTGGCGTCCGGTGACGACTGGCGTCATCTGGGCTAATGTACACCACGGAGCGCAACACTGAACGTGGAATTTAACCACGCACAAGTATGTCGGGAGACAAGGAAACGCTGCTGTCGAGTGCAACCAGTTCCAAGAAGAGGAAACCGTACCAGGCTAAGATCTAAGCAATCAGGGAAAAAAATGCGAGGGAGAACAGCTCGAGAAAGCGCTACATGTAATTGATTTATTTGGCAACAGGGAGGCATTCTGTTTCCTCAAGCCCGATATGAGTCCTCAGGGAATAACAGAGCAGAACAAAATGAACAACAGATCGAAGTGCACCATTAATTATTTTAACTTTTGGTACTGTTGACTTCATTGGCCCTGACCCGCCAAGGCCAGCACAGGCGGGCACGGCTATTGTGCAAACTAAAATAAAAGTCAGTGGATTTAGTCCTGGGCTGTCCCTCGTTATAATAATTGCTATACCCATAGGTGCACCCCGGCTAGCACGATGTAAACAAGATCTAGAGACAATATTGGCATATTTTAAAGTTCCTACTGGTTAAGATGGCCCACCGCTAAATTAACAGTTTGGCAGCCGCTGGTCGTTAACGCCAACATCTGCTGAATCTAAGCAAGAACAGACGTAATATCTCCGCCATGTAATACAAAAATACTCGGCTTGTATGGTTAGCTGTAATAGCCCTTTCCCGGTTATTGTCCAGAGATGTCCTTTTTTTGTTATTACGTCTCCGTTGAGTCTTCATCGCCAGGTCAACCGCCATTCACACACTTAGAAGCCACACTTCCTGGAAGTTAGTAAGCATTGCCTCTCTTCACCCGGGTGATTTTCGTGACTAGAGTAGCGTTTCCGACCAGGAGGCAAAGGGGGTTGACTTATAATATGATACGTCCGACTTGTAGTTGTGGCGAATAACGCTGTGCCGTCTCCACGAACATCTTCATAATTATCACCAGTGGGAATCATGTTCTTTAGGCTGCAATGGTAGCTGAAAAGCTGGGGAGCATATGGTGCTCTCCCCACCCCCGGATGCTGGACCTACAAAAACGCTAGCCTTTATGGAGTTAATGTTGAGTGCTTGATTGCTCCTACAGCACTTCACGCACCACAGCACAATCAAATACACGGCGTTGCGTACTCTAGCACTACACACGAGCTGTACTCGCGCTCTCACATGTACAACAAGAACAATCAAGCAGGGAATCTTAATCCTACAAAGGCAAGGTTTTATTTTATAGCTCCAGCGTCCAGGCGGGGGGAGCACAATGTGAAGAGAAGACGATGTGTCAAAATGCTCTAAGTAGGGGCATAAAAAGCTTGAAATATATTATCTGAAAAGAGATCATAACAAGACTGACTTTCCTAAAGAAGCAATTTTACCAACAAAAAAAAAGGAAAACAGTTAATGCAAGGATTGGTGGGATTTTCATAAGAACCTGTTACCATCGCAACTTCTTAGAACAAGCGAGTTGTTTTTCTTTAGGAATACCTAATAAAGGAAAAATTCGTGAAGGAGCAAGTTCAAGATGTTAGGCCTTTGCAAGTTATCACTAGAAAATTAGAAGGGGGCAGAACGTGCCCCCTGGCATTGACAGGTTTAATGTTTTCCGATATGATGTTGACTCGTGAAGAGTTTAACATTTTATATTTGCTCTTGACCATGAGTGGCGTGCCTCCGTTTGAACTTAATCACGGAATTTCCTTCCTTGTGTGATTAGAACAGAGAAAGACAGAAGACGGCATTGACCTCCGGCCGTTCCCCTCTGTTCTAATTCCTCTCTTCGTTTTCTCAGCCAATTTGTTTCGTGCTTCCGGGTTTCTATATTGAAGTGGGCGCATTTTTATGCTAACACATTTTTAAGGATTGGTTTCGTAGTTTAATGCCAAGGCATGAATGGAACGCAAGCAACTCCTACGACGTGTGGCCCTCGTTGATACATATAACCGTTCACGCAATGAAGCACTTGAGATTCTGCGGCAGTGATCCGAGTTACTCGATAACTGCTGTTTTCATTCTGAACAGTTGGACTGGCTCTAGACCATTTCCATGCTAAGATCCCAAACGCACCGTAGCAATCCCAGACAGGCAGTGCAGTGGAGGTACTTTCCGGCTAGGCACTCAGGTGTATCGGTGTGTGGTGAAACCCAGCAATAGTTACTAGTACTCGGAGAAGCTCGAGTACTCAGCAGCGCGTCTTATCTTCTTCTCCACTTTTTCTGTCTGTCACTGTGCAATTCTCTTTCGTCAGATCTTCGCTCTTGCTCTTTCTCTGTTTTTAAAGCTCACTTCTTGGCCTGAGGTATTTAACTAACCATGTTCCGGAGTAGTCATGATGTTTTCTATTGCACATACATGTGCGATCATTTGTCACTTCCATCTCGTCCTTCACATTAGCCTTTAATTTGGCTACCGGATGTGGCAGAGAACAATAAAAATAAATCTAATAAAACGATTTAATAAGCATACGGCCGGGTGTATGTTAAATCACCCGCAGCCAGCTTTGTGGACACCTGGCGCTGGCCAATAACAATAGTCCGGTGCTCTAATACTTGAAGTGCACGTTTTAGCTTTGCCATTGTAATGGCGCTTTGAGACAACAGGAAACTTCCGAAAGAGGCTCCCACGCGCTATCACCATAATCACTTACTGTAGCTTCTGCTGCCTGTTACAATTTGCGCGCCAATGGAGAACTTCTGAAGCTCTGAATCAAGAGTGTCCCGAACGCGCTTAACTTTAAAGTGCACATTAATTGTAATCGGCACAAAGACGCCCCAACACCACCCCTCATGACACGCGACAGCTGCAGTCACAAAGCTAGAGAATGGAAATATCACGGACTATTCCCTCGCAAGCACAGAATTCCCGTTTGGTTAGACACGAGTATATCTTTAGTCTTCTAGACGTTTCTCAATAGTCAGACTACAAGGTATTAATCATTGTCTTGACACTCTGGTTATTTTCCTGATGAAGGTCTTCAGTAGTAGTAATTTCAGGAACCAAAAGCTGCACAAAAGATCTGTTGGCTAGGTAATAGTGAATGTAATATCTGACCATCGAGCATTACTTGCCTCGCGCGGCGCTCCGATTGCCAACGTCTAGTAGAGTACACAGTCCACTGCTGTTATAAACCGAACGCAGAAACGCACTATCGAAGGGGCACCTAGCTCAAGTAATGCCTAAATCTTAATGGCTGCAACAGACAAACGGCACAATTTAAGAGCTTCGGAAGGAATTGTAGTTATTTAATGGTCGGCTAAGTAAAAACTTGTAGCCAGATGACTTTCAGGAGATGTGACAGATGCATTTCGGCAAAAAGGAGTAAAAAAACCCAGCAGAGTCAAGGCTAATTGAAACAGGAAGCACGACGAGATGAGCAAAGGCTGAAGACGACATTTGCATGGCTCCCTAGGCTTTTGCTCGATTGTGTGACTTCTTTGGGTGAACGTTAACATTCACACAGCTTCCACCTCGTCAGACTCCACCATCTGCGAATACGTTACTCCAACGGTTCCCTCATGTGTTGACGGACGTTCCTCGAGTTTAGAACACACTATCCCGAACGCACCGGTAAAACAATACAGAAAGACCGACATTATACCCAAAATGAGCGACCAGTCGTACGACAGGTGAAACTGTTTATACTGACTAATCCACCCAGCAGCCGAGCCAACTCCTCAAGCCTGGAGAACACCTACAAACACAACGTTGAAAACCACAGACATTCAACTACGTAAATTAGAAGGCCTTATACGCACACTCTGTTCCCCTCAGCCATATGTAATTAAGCTGGAATCGTTTAAAACGGATTTGCGTCCCTCACAGCTGCAGTGTCTAAGGTTGAATTTGATTTTTTTCCCGTCCGTCCTCAACAGCTTGACAGAGTCATGCTTAAGCTTAGTTCCGATCTAAATGGATCAAAATCAGTTCTTCAATCTTGAGCTAGCTTTTGGTGTGCGTAGTGTTTATTAAAAATGACTGTGCAATCCGTACTGCTTAGCTGACGACACAGTTTAGACATGGGATTTATGGACATCCATTCTCCATCTTGAAACCTGACATGTCAGAGAGAGGACACGACTTTCGACCTCTCATTGGCCATGCTTTATGGGTGGTTATTTTGAGTAACGTTAGCGTAATTGAGCTCGACTCCAGACCTATTGACGGTAAGCTGAACTCGATAATAGTACTAGTGCAAGAATTACCTTGAAGAATTAGAACGCCACCAGCAGTTAGAAACATCTGCCGAAATAGGCGAACTTTGACAAAGGTAGCAGCCATGAGACCTCCAGATGAAAGCGAACCTACGGTGCTGAGGATAATTAAGGATCGTGCACTCTCCAGCTTTGCTGCAATGAAAAAAAAAAAAACAATTATTTGTTGCACGGGCGGATAGATGACTATTAAATTCGAAATTGATGAGCAAGCAACAGCACCTTGCGAATACGTAAAACCGTGCACAAGATAACCATATGACTTCGCCTTAGCTTTTATAATTCTACAATTGCCAAATCATCTCATCTTTCTTTTCCAATGCCCAACGCTACTCACATGCTAAACGACTCATCAAAAAATAACCTGCCGACAGTTCTTCCTAGAAGAAAGCAACCCGCCCTCTCCTAATTCAACGCTCTTACCTTAAACATCTACAAGTCATCTCGAAGAATCTACCTCCGACTACCTTCTTTTCATCTGTTCTCTTCCTCGACGACTTATGTCTTTTACCCTACCCTCTTACCGGCCGTACATTTCTTTCCGATCAATACTCCTACAGGAACTCCCGAGCAACGTCGACGGACGCTGCCGACACAGTCAGACTACGATTCCGCCCCGATTACCGTAGGAATAGCTTGATTCACCCAATGAGAAAAAAAAAATAAAAGAAACAGGGGATCCGGAAACACTCCACATCCTGATCGAACACCTCAAAGAGAGTGTACCGGTCTTTTCTGTTGTTTCGGAACGCTTTCTACCAAGCTCGTCCACAAAATTGCAAAGCAAATGTAAACCCTAGAAATCAATGTAAATCCTACAAATCAGTTCATAACAAAACTTGCAGGCAAGGCTTAAGATAAAACCGGTGCACAGCACCTTCCGCGACCAATGACAATGCCATACGTACCATCTTTGAAGGCCGACGGGATCTCCCAACAAAAATCCCCGTAGCTATCACTCAAACAGTACTGCCATAACCCAGCATGGACACGGGTGTATCGGTCTACTTTCAATTTTGCCCAGTAGTTTGTTCGTAGGGACACGATTTGCAAGGTGACCGATAGAAGCCAGACGGTAGCGACTATGAGCCTGATGAGATGCATGACGTGCAGTGTCTGCTGAACAGCGCCCGAGGCTGAGCAAGATGGACCGGATCGGCAAACTTGCGATTACTACCTGAGCTTATGGGCGGGGAATGGCTACCGAGACGGCGCTTTTCAGAGAGAAAGGAAATTGGACCAGACAAAGATCTGTGCAATAGAAAAGCGGGCAACAAGGGGAGAAGCGCCCTAGCTTATTGGAAATAGCGCCGGGGATTGCATTTTTCAGAGAGAAAGGAAGTTGGACCAGACAAAGATCTGTGCAATAGAAAAGCGGGCAACAAGGGGAGAAGCGCCCTAGCTTATTGGAAATAGCGCCGGGGATAGCATTCCGTTTCCGCTTCAGCGAGCCGTAGGTATTAATAGAGAGAGCGCCTGATAGATCTGGATCAAAGTCAAAGCTAGTTCTAGTGTTGCGCTTGAGACTGTTAATGTAGCCCTTCTCGGGCTGTTACACCGCTATCATCTGCAGGCACAGCCAACATGCAAACCAACATTAAAATGGGTGGATTCAGTCCCGGCCTATCCCTCGTTACTATAGCCATATGTGCTCCAGTCGCACGCGGTAGGGGGGAGAGTGCATAGCCAAATGTTCTGCGCTAGTAGAGGGGCGAACAGTTACAGGTCATTAAGAGCTGGAGAAACAACGCATGAAGAAAAGAAACTGATCACGTGATGAAAAGTGGTCAAGACGTCTGTATGTTAGCCATATTATCCCTTGCTTATTGCTATCCGGACACTTCTTTTTTTTTGTAGTCCTTATCGCTCTGCCATTGTTGCTCACCGACTGCTAGTATAGCCATGCAGGTCAATGTAAAGAAAATGCAAGGAAGTCAGTTGTAAGCGCTGAATTTTTTCTTACTACTTGCGGCGTGAGTAGCTGGCGTTTCCGGGCGGACCAGACTTACATTCGTCAGCTCTAGGTAGGTAATGTAGTGGACGCATGCACCTGCGCATACCACGAACGTCTTCGATAAGGAACAACGTTGTGTTGCGACTCTTGTGAAGTCCTAGTAGTGGGAGACCGAGTGCATTTCGTTAGAGCAAGGAACTGCACAGGGCGCATTTTATTTTGTTATTTGATGTGTAAAGGAATAGGAATACTCCACGATTTCACGTTGATGTTCAATATTGTTCTGCTGAGTTCTGTCGACTTCTGTTTCTAACAATCTAAACGTCCCGTGTCTCCGGTTGAAGTTGACCGTCGACGTCTTTGTCTTGGTGAACACTTCTTTCTTTCTCTTTCCTTTATCTCGTTTTCTCATCAATTTTTCCGTCATCCTTATATGTGTCGTGTTTCCGTAATTCGGTATCGACAAGCAGTGCAGAGGAGGTGAAGTAGAGCGTGCGTTCTGGGCACCCAGGTGTATCGGTGTGCAATGAAGCCACGCGATAGTTACTCGATAGCTCAGAAGTATGCACTCAGCCTGGCTGTCATTGCCAGCATTTCCTCTGCTACAAGTGAGGTAGGTATATGCATCGCGAAATCTATTCCCGCCTTTGTTAACGTTCAAAGGACTACCTCTGCACATATCCCGCCTTTCACTATCCGCTACTACTAGAGACTTTCCAAAATACGTTATAGAGTTGAGCTTCCCTAGCTGATTATAAATTCAACACAACGTCTTCACTGTAATGCAGGCGGTGAATCTCTTCATTAACACATACTCTTTCTTCATGCCGTTTCGTGATAGCTCGTTTCTGGCGGCTACATAATAAGGCGCCACAGGATGTTGACTCGCGGTCGGTCACGGAGGCGTCGGTATAACCGCAGTACGGATTCGGTCCTCCGCAGAAACCGTCAGCCTGGACTAACTCCGATTAAAGAATTTGTCCGCCTGGACTTCGTCTGCTAGCAAACATATCCCGACGGGAAACAACAACTATACTGTGCAAGATGAACTAAATGTGAGTCTCGTATGTGCTCCAACCTTCCGTTGTTCAGATCAGCACGTGCAACTGCGCACAGTTTAGGTGCATCTACAAGATTTGAAAGTACATCATTTATTTATTTATTTATTTATTTCATTTATTCGTTTATTTATTCATTTATCAACTTTTTTAAACTTCTTTACTTATTCGGGTGAATACGCGTACGTTAGCCAATAGCTCAATGTGGCGATACATGCATGAATTACAAGGAATGAGAAAAGAGTTGAACGATGCTATATTGTAAGAGAAACGACGACCGTCTATTCCAGCATTTCAGTAGAATAAAGATTGTGGGAAATTGTAAAGCTCTACTAAGACGTGCCTTTTAGGCGTGGTTCAATCGCCAGATGTGGGACCTGACCTTAGAGGTCATTCGCCAATTCGCTTCGTTAGGCCGCCAATGGCGAGAAGGCGACCGAAATTCTCCATCCCTGCGTGGACGGTTGTGAAAGCTGTCAAAGGAGAGCAGACCGCAAGGCACGTTCCATGGACACCTCATGTGAACCGTGATGTAGCGCTTCTTCTAGCGATCTTATTCCTTTATTTCTCACTGATAGCAACTTAATGCCAATAAGATCTAGAGAAGACTTCAACTAATATAGATTACAGAGGGTGAGGGTGCAATTTAAGACTAGGTATCGGGTCAAATAAATCAAATCAGAAATAACTTTGAACGAACAAATAATTAAAATGGGAAAATAAAGCAAGGTCAAATTTTATAGACATTGTTTGCGGGAAAGAATAGAGAGGAGAGGGATGGAGGGTTTCGGGGATGAAAAGTGGTGGAAACGACTGATGAGGATGTTGGACGTGGCTAATGGAGAATCTGAGCTGAGTAATTGCATTTAAGGGTACGTATGGCATTAGAAGTAAGAGATTAATTAAAAGCAGCATAAGTGGGGGAATCGCAAACAGACTATGGAAGACTGTTGAATAGGTGGCAGAACTGGAGAATTCGCGAATAAGTATGGCCATCGGTGTGAGCTGGTGGGACCTTCAAGACAAATTCATGACAAGGTGTTGATGACTGATAGAGAGGCGGAGTGACAGATAGTAGATGACTCGGTGCTGTTTTCTTGTACAATTTGTATGCCAAGAGAACCAAATTGAGATAGCGGAAGGATGATAAGAGTGGGCCATGCAATGGCTGTCAAGAGTGTGTCGTGGTCCACCTGAGATGATAGTGGTATACCAAGAACGATCTTTTCCGGTTTCCGTCGGAAGCGCTCAAGGCGGTCGACCTGTCCCATCATAAGGTTAAAGCACTCCACGTTTCTGAATGTAGAGTTGGCACAGGATAGAAAGCGCGGCGTGGCTTAGGTGAACTTCTTTCAGACCTTTTAGCAGACCTAGGCCTTGGAGAGATCATCCTTTCCGCATTCTAGCGTTAATGTCGCCATGCCATCGAAAATCACTTCCTCGGACATTCTCACTAAAACAGAACTCCGATGTTTTCACTGATTGACTAACAGCTCAGGTCGGTTAAGGTATAGTCCATGATCACAAACTCCTTAAATTTCCTTAACCAACTTCTGCTAGTTCTACAGCGATGAAACTTTCCACAACAGTTTATCATACAAAGCCAAACCTATCAGTAGGGTCATTTCTGTTCTCAAACTGTTTCAAGGGGCTAAATTCGGCAAAATAGCTACCCTAAAAAACGAGTCTACCAAAAAACTCTTTCACAAAGTCTTCGCCTCTTGCGATTAAAAATCATCACAAGTCATACACCAACTCCAATCTGACTGATCAAAAGCTCTCGGAGTCCCTGAAATTGAATTCCAAGTAAAAACTTCGGCTTCTTCTTCGTCCGCCTTTACTGTCCATACATTCTCTATGGGAACGGAAAGCAGCACGCCGAAGTTTAGCCGTGTTTGGCCCTAATCCCAATGAGCTGGCGCACTGGATCAGGCTAATTTAACTTCCGAACATACATAGCTTTCTGTCTATGTAACAGAATCCCGTCCCATCTTTCCACTCGCCGTAGTAAAGAGCGAAAATGAGGAATCTCTTCTAGAACAACCGACCACTTGGCGAGACTCGTGGCCGGCGCCTTCTGCTGCGTCTGAGCTTACGATCTATGATTCGCCACCATAATGTAATGTGTTGTCCATGACAACGGAAGTCGCGCCGCGGCCGCACCAGCCCGAATCCTGGTAAATACAGGAATGGCACCTTGTACAAAACGTCATCTTTCGGCTGAGTCGCGTGTCTCGCTCAACATCGGCAATGTTTCTCGCCAAAACAAATCTGAAACTATCTCTACCCTTACCCTAACCATCACCCCAAAACTCAAGGGCTGGAAAAGGTTCAAAAAGAAAAAAAAAAAGCAAGCAAGAAAATATCGAACAAGAATGTACGACTAGAGAAGGATAGAACTCGGTACCACGTAATCTACTGCACAAAGTAGATACAACCGGACCACGAGGACACGACGGTCGAACCAACTATTTTTAAAGATTTTAACAATGTACGACGTTTCCCAGGAAGCTGGCCATGGGACAAAAATAGGATATACGAGTGTACGATCAGTAGCGCGAGTGCCCAAAATAACGTAAAGATGACGTATTGTACGCGGTGCCATTCCTGCATTCACGTGCACCGGTTTTCCAGTCCTGGTCGTGCTGGTGCGAATATCGGTAAATTCAGGTTAGGATCCACGTACGTATACAGTCTAGTCGCGTGACCGCTCAACCACAACGATCAGCGCGCGCCCCACAAAAACAACGATCAGCCGCGCGCGCCTGTAAGTGGATCCTAACCTGCGATTTTCGAACTGTACGCGGACCCAGTCCTGTGTATCTTGAGCAACAATCAACTGTGTGGAAGCAGGGAAGTTGTGCTGTGGACA
>JAOWAW010125551.1:0-10581 GCA_028565695.1 Nicola tetela
ACACACACACACACACACACACACACATTCGTCCCTTGGCATCCCTTGGCATCCATTGACAAGTCTTCTCCAAGTTCTCTTTTGCTTTCTTGCTCTTGCTCTCCTTCCTGTACAGCCCTGGGACCCTCTGTCACACACACACACACACATGCACGTAAGATATAGTCCTCCTGTCTCAGTTAGATCCTTTAAAGAGAGTGTGTGTAGCACTAGGCATGTGGTATAGGGGTATGTTGCCAGCGATTGGTTGCCAGCTATACTGCATGGTGCCTACTGCAGCCCTACCCCAGTGTAGCACCTATGCATTGTTGCAACCAGTGTTGCAGATTTAGTTCTGGTTTGTGTGATTCAAGAATTGTTTGTAATTGGCTGCTTGGATGATTGGTGGGTTGCAGAACCACTTGGTCTTGTTTGACTGGTCACATACTTATCCTTCATTTATCATACTTTTGTTACAGTCCCAAATAGATCTAAGCACTTAGTTGTGTACTGTGTTCAGTAGGAAAGCATTGTTACATTTTATAATTAAATAATCTGGCCTGTCCAACGTTATGTACAACCGTGATCGGTTGATGAATAAGTCAATTTGCTGCTGTTGCATTTGTTTTGCAGTGTTTTTATTTGGTATGAATTGCCTTCCAGCCTTTGTGTGTGATTTTACTTGTTATGGTGAAGACAAGCCTTTATTGATACACTTTCTCACACATGTCTGCTCTAGCTGTCCCTCTTTTTCAAATATGTCTGTAATGAGTCTCCTCATTCACATTTTCACAAACATAGAAGTACAATTTTTCAGCCAAAATGACAACGGGGAGAAATTTTATATAATGTAACACTTTGGACTCCTTAGCAATCATAATTGCAAAATTCTGCTTTAAATTAGGGACATTGTCACGCCATTAAATTTTTGTAATTTTTGCAAATATTTTCTTGTAGGGAAAATGCCATGGCAACTATCTGGTATGCATACAAAAGGCTTTTACAGTGGAGCTGGCAGTGCCACTGCCGCTCGAGCTGTGCAAGCATGGCAAGTATGGTAAGGATGGTAACAATGCAAGTATGGTATGCATGGTAAATATGGTAAGTATGGTATGGTATATGCAAGCTGCTAGACAGCATATGTACTGGTACATGCGGCAATTAAGAAAAGAAAGACTGGCAAAACTTCACTGACCACCCTGACTAGTACTGGTTCCCTTTAAGAAATTTTTTTTTGGAGTTGTTAATTTGATCAACTTGGTGAGAATATAAGAAGGCCATATATAACTACTACTTATGCTTGACTGTTACACCACGTCTTAAGGATAATTTTCAGCATGAGCTATTATGTTATCAACAGTGAAATTACATGTGTTTCAGCATAGCATTAAGCTAACCTGCATTATCACATAGAAATTAAAGCAGTGGACCCGTGCAATCCATTGAGGTGTTGGATCGATTCATACTTGTTAAATCAATTTGGAAACAAACTCAATATAAATTGAACATTTACAAAGAGAATCAATTCAACATGGATTTAAAGTTAATTGAGCACGTCCATGGCCAGTTGTGTAAGAAGTGCAAATTAACACACCTGTGCTTTTCAGATTGTCATCCTCACTGCGGTGGGGTGGCATTTGCTGGCAACAGCTCGCTGATAATGTCACATCATCAATCGCAATATCTCCTTTGCTCGACTTTCCTCGCATTGCCTTGAACACGACCTAGAAAAGAAGGCACAGAGATAATTTCAAACTTTGCAGCTCTAGCACTATCCCTTGCTAAACCAATAGACAATTAAGTTGAAGCTGTTCTAGACTAAACTGTTTTATTTCAGAAATAATAGCAGCACTTATGTCTGTTCATCAATGACCTGAGCCAGGCAATGTGTGTGGTATGGATGTATTATCCATTAAATGAACAGTGAATATTGTTCATATACACAATAATAATAATTGCATAGACACACTTTCATCCGTAGCATGGATTTAAGAGAATTGATAAACTGCTGTTGAGCAATAATCAAACCTTTTCAATGACTTGAATACAGACATTCACATGCAGCTGCTGTACACATGAAGCTATTGAGTAGTTGTGTATGGCTTAAACTCGCTAGTGCTTTAAGCTTTGTTGTTTGACCGCCACTGGTTTGTGCAAACTACCATCTTACATCTGAGCATAAATAAGCCTAGTTGTATTTTCAAATTTTCTCAATATACTCAAAAAATGCATCATTGAAATGTCTAAGACACAAACTGAAGGTTTGCTGACATGCGAGCCTGATGTTATCTACTCCGTGACACTACAGGCAGAGCTGCAGTCTGCATCATCCTGTGCAACACAATGTGTGTGGCATGCAGATTGGTGTTGTCAGGGTGACATAAATTGTGTGCATACGCATACATGATCGATGTTGACCGCACAACACAATAGTACACACTTTGATTGAGCACAATCTTACCTGGAAGGTTGAGTTGACATGTTTCAATCTGAGAACAGCTCGATGCCACTCATTGCCCTGATGGCCTGTTTTGGCCCATACCAGTGTATCATTGCCCAGACCAGCCATTGGTGTAATGATGTACACAGCCAGGGTGCCCATCCTTAAGCTTCCCCGCATGTGGTACCAGAAGGATAAGGTACAAGATGCACTCACTGGTCTATTCCAGTTTGGGGATAGCAGCAGTGCCAAGTGGTTGTGGTGGTATGGACCAGTAGTCTCTAAGTACATGAAGGCTCCTATAACACACATACACACATGTATACACATGTATACACACGTGAAGAGAACAATAGGCAAGCATTACAGGTTGATCATGAAATTTAGCAGCAGTTTATTTGATCAACCTGTGATGGACAACTGACCTCACATTACCAGTAGACTGAATGTGATCATGGAGTACTGGGATAAACACTATTACATGTGGGTGATTTTGTACCACTGTAAGGCATAACTAAAACTGTAATGGCAAGCATCTTTCTGTCTTACAAGAAGTTGTGCTATATGCCATAACGAGACAAGAGGCCGAAGATTGTCAACAAAGACCTTCTCTAGATCTGATCAAATTTCTCAGTACCACCTTCCAAGTGATCTTTTAAACATACAAATGAGCACTAGTTAAGCCACTTAAAAACCTGATAGCATGAAGGCTAAGGAGCATCAGCCCGATGGTCATAATGCAGCAACAAAATGGTATGCAAAGTATAAGCTACAAAACCTCAGGCACAAGCTGATTGAGGAGGGACTTCATGATGTCAGTGTTGTTCATATTGTGATGCATAAATACACATTCTGCATTACCAATACTTTCTGCTGCGCCTGCCCATGTACACATGCATGAACTTCTATGAAGTATGTCATGGGCATTCATGAAGTGCTATTCTTATTGTTCAACTGATAACTCCCATGTTCAAAGCAGACAACTTCCTTTAAATTTAAATCCATGTCTGTGCAATGTACATTAACTTTGCAGATTTTGAGGAATGTACTATAGTGAGATCAAAGATGTCCAGACAACAATGAAATGTATTCACCATGCCCGGTGGTGTGATCTGCCGGTGGGCCTGTTCCTTTGGTTGAGGAAGTCCCATAACGGCGCCACCAATCCATGTCATCATCCTCGCTTTGCTGGAAGCCATCCAGGCCATTGTCAAATGTTGCCATGGAGCAGCTCCCTCTGTCTGTGGTGTATGCTGCAGGCCAGGGCAAAGAGTTTGTCAGAAACACAATATATGTCACTGTTCCACAGCACCAAATAGTATTATTTTCTTTTGCACTAAGCAATTTTTGCCCTCCCCTCTCTCTCTTCTATGAACCCATCTATTAACCTATTTCATCATCACTTGTCATCTTTCTTGCTCTGCAAATACTAGTATATGCACATGTTCAGTGTGCTATACTTGAGATCACTAGTTCAGATCAGGAAAAGAAGAATAAAGGCATACAATAAGAAGTTTTCACTCTTATCGTTAGTGTTTACTAGTTTATCTTGAAAGACTGAAAGAGTGCATTAGTTATTTCAGAATGTACATTCCATGAAGGGCTTAACTAGTATCCGACATGCAACTCAGTTCTTAGCCTGCATATCTAGAAGTAAATTGGCTTTCAAACATTTGAAATTCCCAAAATTTTGTACCCAAACATCAACAGGCAAATGCAAGGAACTAGTACTTCTACAGCTCACAGTCACGGTTACAGCAACTTATGGATAGCCTTCAAATATGTGCACATGTATATGCATGTATAGTGCAGTATTTTACTAAGTCTGCTGAGTGAATTCCAAGCCACCCATCTATGTTTACCTGGATCAAAACAGCATGATGAGGTCAAGTTGGACAAGGCAATATTTACTAATTGACTGCAGCCCTCACCACACAAACCGTGAAATTCAAGCTGGAGAACAGACAGACTCAAATAAAGCAGCTTATAGCCGGCAGGATCTGTGACCATGGCAACATATTTACAGAATGCCAGGGTCTGAGACCATGTCAACACATTAACAGATTGCTGGGTCTATGGCAACACGTTGCAGGGTCTGTGACCATGTCAACACATTGACAGAACACCCATGCAACCAGTACACATAACAGAGGATTCAAGAAGCTGCAAAACTGTGCATCATCTCAGTGCACTTCAATTGTTTGCTAAACTCGCCCCTACAATAGATGAAGCCAGCTGACCATGTATTGCTGTAGTAATGTCAGAGTAACTTCCAGGTCTTCTAATCCTGCAGCTACTGATACCATCCTTGTGGGATATGCGGTTAATCTTAGATGGCTAAAACAGCTGTAACTAAGTGACAGATCATGCAGTAACGAATGGAGTCTACTTCACAATAATTACTGTATCCCAAATATGTCAATGTATTTTAATTGAACTACGCACTGTACTTGCTACAGCCTTGTCACATTTGTGGCAAATGCATTGATGGCTGCATGCGGTTATGCCACTGATTGTCACATGTAGAAGTTATATAATTTTATATGTTAGCCCCCATAAAACAGCCATGCCCTGTAATTATATGTAATATAAGCAGTCATGGCCCTGTAAAGGGTCCATGGGTCCCCTTAATGAGTCACAAATATGGGTTACAACACATGATCATGCATGATCATGAGACTGTCTACTTCAGCCTGCCCCAGGTAATACATGTACACACATTGTTTTGTGACCCATTACAGGGATTTGTGACCCAGTGACCCTTTATGGGGCTAACATAGATATTGTAGGAGTTTATTGCCACATGTTGCTATGACATTTGATTCTATTACCTTGTACTGAGGGTCTCCCACAAAAATGGAAACTCGTGCCACTTGCCACGCACTCTCAGAGCTATTCTCTTCCCAAATGAGTTCTCTCTGAACGTCGGCGGTGCTGAGGAAGAGTGAGAGTGAGGTGGAATTGCTTCCTCCATCCAAGTAATACGTGAATGTAAACATGCATGGTTGATGGAGCTCTATGAGAGACAGCTCGTAGAGTGGAGAAATGAGGGAGCTGGAGTCGTTAGCACTGAATGGATAGTGGAAGTTTATAAATGAGTAGTCCTTACCTGAAGAGGTAGAGAGAATTGAGATTGGGTGAAGAATCCAGCACACTCAGCGTAACAATAACAGAAAAAAGTCAGCAAGCTACTGATTTGATATGAGTTGAAATTATCCAGAAAACCTCAAGAGCTGCACAATTCTTTCGATGGCAGTCAGTCATATGCCTGGTACTTGCAGAAAATAATGCAATTTTGTGTAAGTGTGAATCGAGTACATGAGGCAATACAATACATCCTAATTCAATGCAATACATGATAAGGCAATGCAATACATGAGGCAATGCTAGGCAATGCCATACATGAGGCAATGCAATGCATGAGGTGATGCATGATTTTTTTCAATTTACTGTGCTGTCCAGCATTTTCCCAATGATGTAGAGTTCATGACTTGCACATTATAGCGCAACAAGTAGAGAAAAACACCTCTACCTTACTGAATGCTGTGCTGTCATTGTCAGAGAAGTCCAACATTTCCGAAAGTCATTGATTCGGGTCATGCTTATCAAACTACTCACTCACTGGTAATTATAAGGCCATTTGCAGTTCATCAATTCATTCATTTATTGTTACCCTCTGTGATGGCTGGGGCCAGATATCTGAACATGACATTGCTATAACATCAGGAAAATGCTGGATATACATACATGAGGCTGCACCACTCTTACTCATTGGCTATAGTGCTCAGCTGTCCATACCACCCTCCCCTGGCGTGCAGCTCAGGGTACGTGGTAATCTCCACTACAGCGCTCATACTTGGGTAAGTTTTCCTGGGTATGGGAAGATACCACCTATCATTCTTGCATTCCTCAAGTCTGAGACACTTTATTCAGATGGTCAGTCATAGGCAGCTGGACACTGCCCGTTTGAACATGTAGAGGACATACAGGACACCATTGTGAATATACATGGGAAAAAATCTCAGTACATTAAATGTCTTGGCCTTGGGTTTGCGCACATCCTATGACTGTGACGTCAGTGTCATCATCATTTCAGAGTTGCATGATGTAATGTTTATCACACGACTCATACAGGAACTTACTGAACAGATGTAAACAAACTTAGGGAACGGAAAAAGAAGTAGAAATTTTGCTTTCCAAACTTTGGCTACCAGGGTTAGAAAAAAATAGAATGCCAGTGTAGCCTGGCCAATCTGAGCTGTGAGTCAGCAAGGAAAAACATGCAGGCAGACTATAGCTTCTGCTACATGACATGGCCTGTCAAGCTTCACACCATACCATAGCACTAGTGGTAATTCTCACAATTCCTTTGTTCTTGTATGGGAGGAAAAATGTTTCTTGTCCAGAAATAATTGGAAATTGTAGTGAGCGGCCACAGTAGGATCACTGGCAGCACTTGTGTCTTTCTTATAAGTAGGTATATGGGTATGATACCCTTTGCACAACCTAATTGTAACTATTATTTCCATTTTAGCGATCTCCAGACCTGGGACAATTGGTGGCAACTAATATTTGCAATTCTCTCAACATTCTAGTTGTTTCTTTAGGACACAGAAAAAGACAGTAATAATTGAACTCAGAAGAACATGAAGGTAGGCACTACAGCGATGATCATTATTATTCTGGAGATCTTGTTCGGTCAACACAGACTGGGAAATATTGTAAATCTCCAAACGTTTGGCCCCCTAAAATTTCGGCCTTTTGCGCTGTCGACCTGGCTCAGTTTCGTCCTTGATTTATTTTTGGCCTTATAGCTGGCACCCAGCATGTGCAATCACTATAGCTTGGATCTACTACCAGTATACCGTACTACAGCAGTAGTACATTGCTGTAACCCAAGCATTCTAGATGATGTTGTAATTGTAATCTGTGCTGTATCCCGTTGGTGTGACTGTTGTTGTACTTTATAGTATTATAGACAATATTGTAGACAATGGTCTGTATACTAGTATCCACCATATTTACTTCCAAATCTGCACCTATGATGCTGTATTTAGAACAATGCTGTAACATGTGAGTGTGACAAATTTTCAGTCTCAATTAATTTTGGGCCTTTAGGCGTGAGGCCGAAAATTAAATGAGGCAGAATTTTTGTGGATTTACAGTGGAGATGATGTCACAGTTAACCTAGACGTGAGGCAAGCTCGGGATCAATCGGAACGAAAGCGGAACACAGAGCAGCGAATCTATTACTGTCTGCAACGGCCAAAAAGAGCGCAAGCTTCGACAAGAAAAGGGGAAGAGGAGAGTCGATCTGTCACAGAACTCAGTTGGTCAAACAGCTACAGTGTACGTAAGACACGCATTAATTGCTAACTAGTTGTAGCTAGTCGAGTCGACGTAGTCTACTCCATTTCAACGGTTTGCGGCTGGATGAGCCGGGCCCAGTAGGTACAGTATTGGGCCTGGTAAGATACGCTCACCGAAGGAGGGACTGGGAGGGACTGATGCGCGGCCGGGTTCTTCTACAGCGTACTAGCGTATCTCGCCCTGGGGGTTAGTGAGTTAGTGGGGTCTGATACGTATAGCTGCGGGTTCCACTGCGGTGAAAATCAAAATTTACTGTACATGTGCCAGATGTAGAACTACATTTGATGTGAATTACTACATTTGGTAGACTACGGAACGGCAGGGCCTGCGCCGAGGAATGGTAAGCTGCAAACAGCTCTATACGCGGTTACACCGACTCTGCTCGCATATGGCAATGAACAAAAGTCAAGGTCAGTTTCACCTGATTTTACCTGGAGCTCTGTGCCAGAGTGGACTGTCTTTGGCGAGTAGCCAGTTGCGCGATGCGTCACCATTCTGCGCAAATCCGTGAGCGTTATCACTAAATTGTACACGCTGGCAGCATTTTCGCGCTCCTGAAAGTAAGAGAGAAAGCGGTCACCTCAGGCTTTCACGCAGACACATTACATGGCAGTTTTCCGGGCGCGCGCCATGGCAAGGGCGAGCCGGCTGTTAAAAGCACATGTTAATACTCAAAGAATCAAAAGGCTCACCTCCCAGGTGTATTCTGAAGATTGTCACCCAGCACAGCGCAAAACGGATGTGATGACCGACTGCCATCACTAGCTGGTTTGACGCAGATTCCCCAATGGCTGAATGGTTAAGCTGAGCCGGCCCTGCGATGCACCGACTGGTTGAGACTAGTCTTGAGCCAGCATGCTGCAGCAGGATTCAGAGTCAGTTGCTTCAGTGGCAATCTTCTCTGCAATGTTAGCCTACCGCTGATCGCGCGGCCCTCACGCAATTACAAAGTTGCTTTTCAGGAGAATCTGTCGGTCCCTGCAACACTGGCAAATCCTGTAGCACACCCCAGCAGCTGCATATCCGCCGCTACAGTGGATTGAGTATCTGTAGCATTCCGTGCTGATATGGCTCAACAGGTCGACCGCGGTCTGCTTGAGGGTCTAGATCTAGGACCATCAGACACGTTTACCTTTGGACAGTGTCTTCCTGGTGTACTGATCGTGACAGGATTGACCACCGAAGTTCGCTGGCCTGCTTCAAAAGAGGCTATATTTCTGAGGAGATCCGGCTACTAAGAGTGGATTGCCGAAACCGCACGTTTCCGTTTTGCTTTGCGCTGGTTAGTCCAGTGTCTGTGGTGGTACCATTTCAACTTCAAATTTTCGTCCTCCATTTACCATGATTCACACAACGTCCACATAGTCAGCACTACCAAGGTTCTAGAGCTAGTTTCGGCGGCAGCGCAATCACCAGTAGCAGCTTGTATAGTAGCCAGACAGACCGCGTCGATCAGCTAGGCCTGCAATGTCGGCGTCCTATCCAACATCTCCCATGCACGGGCGTTTTTCGCTTCAATCAGTTTTTGTACAAGTTTTCAACTATTCTAGAGAGTCCGTATAGGATTCGTGCAAGCTCACCAGGCCCTGCTGCACCTGTAACAAGACTGAGTCTACCAGGCAGCGGCGAGACCCGGTGTCAGCGCCCACAGTGGTGAACAAGCTTGTCTTCGGTTGGTGAGAATTTTTACTTGGACGCCTTTCTGACGCCGTTTTGGAACGTTGGCTGCAGCGATGAACTGCTGAGCTCGACTTGTTGAAGGATCTACTTCACAGTTAGTTCATTGCACACCACGCACGCCAGATTGGCGGTGGCGTGGCACACCCAGGCGAGCTGTGGAAGGAGGCCGCCCAAGAGGAGATAACATCAAAATGGCCTCGTGCCGGGAATGGCTTTGGTCGGCCACTTGCATTGACCAGCATGCATATGTACACGCTATGCAAGCCAGTGTACCCTTGGTCGGGATAGCCCTCCCCAACAGGCGCTACCCTTCCGGTTTATGGTTCTGACAGCATAGAATAAACTTCATCTGGTGGCTGCAGGGTCGGCAGCCAGCGCTGCATATCTTGGTCACACTCTCAAGTGGAGCTTGCTCGGAAATGCAAAATCCTAGCCAGATCTACAAGGCTTCAGTAGGGTAGGACAGTTGAATAAATCCCGGCCGTCGTGCGCCGACGTTAGGCCGGCTGACTCGACCGTGCAAATCGGGTAGGATTGCGCTTCCCACGTGCACCTATGGTATGCTCCAGAGATAAAACTGACCTATGGGCTATGGCAACACGCAGAAAAGCAATGCAACCCAGAGGCCTGCGCGTACATCTCTTATACTTTTGAAACGGACTGTAACTATTGCCAACAAATTGCAGCAACTCGTGAATTGCTAACGTTAACGGGTCGTTCAGCTCTGAATCGTCGTCAAGTACAGCTTGCCCTCCTCGGCCACAGGCTCAGCACAAGCCTGTTACTGCATCTTCTGGTCCCAACATTTCCCTCACGTCCTGTACAATACCCTGTAATATCCTCTTAAACACACCCACATGTTCTCTGCCCCGATACCTAATGCCTAATACAAATTTATTCCGTCACGGAACTCCCCTATCAGTGTCCCAAGCCTTTCTCTCTCTCTCTTCTCTCTTCCGTTCGTCACGACTAGTGACTGGCCACTTGTTCCTCGGTGGCAGAAATGAAGTGCTTTCGTGACATTGCAATTTCAGCTAACCCAGAGAATTATTGATTTTCCTATTTGAACACACACACACACACACACACACACACACACACACACACACACA
>JAOWAW010125573.1:0-12006 GCA_028565695.1 Nicola tetela
TCTCTCTCTCTCTCTCTCTCTCTCTCTCTTTCTCTTTCTCTCTCTCTCTCTCTCTCTCTCTCTCTCTTTCTCTCTCTTTCCCTTTCTCTCTCTCTCCCTCACTCATTCACTCTCTCTCTCTCACTCACTCTCTCTTTCTTTCTCTCTCTCTCTCTCTCTCTCTCTCTCTCTCTCTCTCTCTCTTTATTCCCTTCTCTTATCTCTTTACTGCTAGTATTTGTAAGCTTTCTTTCTAACGGGTATTCGTATCTGTTTTCAAGAATTTCAGATATGTGTTTAAAACAAGGATGTCGTTAACTGAATCGATAATCGATAGCCGTTACCGCAGCATCGCGATGGCTCATGACAATAATTATTGCATTGCATTATTGCACAGTCAGTTGTCACACAAATTGTCATGGAAAGTGAAATGTATTTCGGGAGTACACAGCACACTGAAGTGTGGATGACTAAGAGCAGAGAACATGGTCAACACAACCGTTCTCCTTAGTGCATGTTCGTAAATGCCCTGCCAAAACTGAAGCTCTTTGTGAAGAACAGATAGACATTCCCCAGAGAGCTACATACCCCCAACAGATAGCTGTGCCGTTGACCTTCCGCTGTCAAAAGCCAACACACCGGCTGCCATTGGAGAAGATGCACAACGTTCGTTTCTAGGGTGCCTCGACTCGGAACGACCATCCTGCTTCCGAACAAAGCCTGCCATAGCTTTCACTGGACGATTTGCTGCACTACGAGATCAGAGCTCCCTGATCTTCCGGACCACGCGCACCATGCTGCTGGAGGCGTCAACTTGACGAGGGTTACGGGTACAATCTGGGAATCCTAATTCACCAACTTAAGTGCTTTACTATTGATCATGTTGATGCAGGCAGGAAGCAATCATATGATATGGCCAGGCTCCATGCCTTCTTGGATCTTCGCAACGGAATGGCTGGCCTTGTAGCTAGAGAGAGTAGTAGCATAGAATCCTCAGTATGCGGAGCATGTGGTATCTACTAGTTATGCACTGGATCAGACGTGGCTCCAAGGCTTCGAATTGACGCCATTTTCTATTCCGGGAGCGTCTCTCTCACTAGCCAGTGACATAAGTTCATAAGCTAAATTTTTTTTTCAATAATACCGTATTTCCGCGATTCTGATTCTGATTTCTTTATTTGCAGAAAGCCTTTACGGCTTATACAACACTAAACGGAAACACACATGAAAAGTGCTATGTACAAACTAGTAACCGCGCAATACAGTTAGCCGGGAAGTTTGGAATAGTATATCTTGTACAATCATAGTGCTATTGAATTTGGATTGGAACACCAGTTACAAGCGAAGAGAGAGACAGTATTTGAAGGGACTAGCCGGAGAGGTCACAATGATAGTTATTGTTGCCTATGGTGTTTCGAATAGCAGCAGTAATATGATAGCAGCGCAGCAGCAGCGGCAATTTTGAACTTTTCCTTAGAATTCTCCGCTTGAGTGTTGTTAGGAAGATCGTTGAAAACAGTGCATACTTGGAAGACTGGAGCCATGCTGAAGTAGAACGCGTTAGGTATCGGGGTGTTGAAAAACTGTTGCTTGCGCAGGTGGTGTTGAATAGCGCGCTGTGGGAAAGCCTCACGGGCTAAGTGGGCCGGAGCTATACCCCTTGCTAATTTGTGGCCGAGTAGTGCTGAATAAAATAGCTGTCGTGACGCTAGGCTGTGCCACTGTATAGTTTGAATTTACCCCCCCCCCCCCCTTGAATACCCCCTTGAATAATTCCCCCTCCAGCGGGAAGTCGAAAAAATAATTTCCCCCTCGATTAGTTCCCCAGGGGAATTATTCGCGCCATTTGTGTCATACGGCCAGCATGTTATCAGTGTATTCAATAGCAGTCAGGCACTGATAACGTCTTTCTACTCTTCATCATTCTTCTTCATTCTTTGTTTTTCTTTCACTTATTTACTTCTCATTTCTTCTGGCTGGTCTACATTTTAGCCGTCCTAATACTGAGGGGAAGACCAAAATAGTGTGGCGCCAAAACAAAGCTGATGGCAGATTTGGTGGGTTGAAAAATTAATTTCCCTCTCCTTCAATAGTTCCCCTGCTTGAATAATTCCCCATATAAACCTGGGGGTTGAAAAATTAATTCCCCAGGAGATTTAATCGCTGACTGAATACGGTATTGAGTGGTGTGAAAGTAGGCCAAACCACTGTGAATGTAGATCTACTAGTACTTTCGTATTCCTTAGAAACTCAAGAAGTGCCCTTGATCTGAGCCATGTTTCTCTGGAGAATCTCAGCTTGAGCTCTGTGCAAGAAGACTGAGTCTCAGGTTAGAGATCTACTATCAGTATCTCATTGGTAGATTTTTTGCCTTTTTTTAACTTGCCTTGTCAGGACAAAGTAAGTTACCTCTACCAGGCCAAACAACCACTGTGGCTATGGTTTATGGAGGCGGGCTTATATCAGTGTCGTAATGTATCATGCCATGTAGTCTTTAAATACACTAGGTGTGACCTGGCCTAATTGCTTACGTTTATGCCCAGACCATCTACTAAACACCACGATCTTTTCAATACACACCTGCCTCCCCTTAGCACTTACTAGTACAGCCATCCACTGGTGTGTGATGGCTCATATGGCCGTGCATTGAGCCCTTGATTAGCACACTGATTTAGCAGAGTGGACTATTTGCCTGGTGACCAATACTCACAAAGAGTCTAATATTCTTTATCTTCACCTTTCACTGATGTCGGTGTGAAGAGGTGGTGAGCAGGCCATGGTGTTTATACATAAGTGTTTTCCAGAACACCAAAGAAATATAAGCTGCATGTTTTGTATAAAGAGGAACCTGTGTGACCTTGTATCAGATGAAAGTACATGAACTACTTTGGTCAATATGATACGTTGCACATACATCAAGTTCATGAGCACTCTAAATATTCCTTTCAGCACGTGTTATGCTTTACGCATTAACAATACAATCCTTTACAGCAGCACGGAGTAAAACCTGGAACAAATTAAGAATGAATATTATGTGTGCCACATGCAGCGAAACATCTCTATTTCTATTAATATGATATTGCAGTCCATGCTTGAATCAGTTTTTTTTAAAACGTTAATGTGTGACGGTCGATCCATGAAGCCTTGTTCATACCTGACTACTCTTCTTGTCCCTGCAGTCGTCTGCTCAGCTACTTACTTGTATTAAGTGTGACAGTTAACTCTAGTGATTGAAGTTTATTCAGCGGGCACTTTTCAACTATTTTGAGCATTCAATTGAGTGTAAATTGTTTTTAAAGTTAAACTCTCATTTACACTCAACACTATTACTCCAGTCTCCTTGTAAAGGAAATTCATCTACATGTGTAATGACACGTACACGTTTTTTGAGCAGGATAGTAATTGTTAAAAATATTACGTGGATGACACACAGCAGTGGCACACACAGCACTGTTCGTTCTTTGCAAATGAACTGCCTGAAAATTCGAGGTAGGTTAAGAAGAAAAACACAGCCAGAGCCGTTCCAGCTCTTTTCTAGAACCCAGCCTGCGTAGATACAGTAGATCTACCACTGGCGTGCCGATGTGTGTCAAGTACTTTCACAACAGCAAGAATATCACTCCCAAAGGGATATCTGTGATCAATGAAGCCACGCATGCTTGACATGATGCGGGCAACAAACTGTTGTATCAGTACGCTAATATGCCATAAGTTATGGCATGGCAGTTGGACTAATGTATTGTCATTTGGTGAAATGCAAGAATGTCATGTCATGGTAGAACTCTTCAAAATGTAATAATTATATAATGCCACTGTGTTGTACAAACATCCATGTGTGGCTTCCACCTGATTTTTTCCAGATATTAGTATGGATGAGCCTGCCCAATTTGAATACCCCATCTGTGTATGCTGCATATGTAAAGATAAAGCAAATACATCTTTTACGTGCATTGGTCAGTAGCACATTTTGCTAATCAAAATTGTGTATACGTGATAAATCTATGCTGAGTTTTCGCATACAATTAATTGTTAGTGAAATATCCCAAATAATATTATTAATGCCCTATTTTCTATATCTAGTGAAGAAGAAGAAGAAGAAGAAGAAGAAGAAGAAGAAGAAGAAGAAGAAGAAGAAGAAGAAGAATACTTGAAGACTATAGCAAAATTAATGGCACTTGGGCATGCAGCAGTCAACAGACAGTATTATCTACAGTAGAATGCACAGAATGCTGCACCATGCAAAAAAAAATGATGTGTGTAAGGTTATAGATCATTCATCTTTGATCTACTAATGTGCCAGTACAGCTGAATACCAGTACTATTTCCAAAGGATACACTGACTGTTCATGGTTGTAACCTTTTGGTGACTTGTCTTTGGAGCCTTTATTGGTGAATGTATGCCGAATTCTTTGGCTGAGAGTTGGAGTGTGCTATAGTGTTGTGTCTTGAGCCCCTTCAGGCCCACCTTGAACGAGTAGGTATATCACAATGGTTACAGCATGATACACATTTAGAAACGGACGAGATTTTCTAGTTTTGCCAACACAGGCTTTCTGCAGATTTGAATGATCATTGGTCAGCCATTTCCAAAAAATAAGATGTGCATAGAGAGATTGGAGTCTTTACTTACAGAATTATGTTTTTTAGGGTGAGAAGAGGTCATTGGAATAGAATACACAGGATCCTACCTAGGCTATATGATAAACCCACCTGCTGTAGAACTGAGGTTTAAATTGGCTGTTAGAATGTACTCTTTACAAGAAAAATTGCCAAAAGAACTTACGAGACTGGAGATGCCTATAATGATCATATCGAAGAGAGGTTGATGTGATTTAGATAGATGAAAACTATAGCTGTATATGTACAAGAATTGTATATACAGGTATGTGTTTATGCTTGGGCTTCCATGGATATGTGTGCTTGGCATGTGCATCCATGCATGACCATGTGTGTCCTGTTTGTATGTGTGTGCATCTGTGTTTGTGTGTCTGTGCCTGTGTGAGTATGTGTGTGCATGTCTCTTTCCCTGTGTGTGTGTGTGTGTGTGTGTGTGTGTGTGTGTGTGTGTGTGTGTGTGTGTGTGCACGCTTGAGTGTGGTACTGGCTTGTGTGTTTGTATGTGTATGTGTGTGCACATCTGTGTGTGTATGTGTGTGTATGTGTGCCATGTGCGTGTGTATTCCATGTTCTATGTAACAATGTGCATGCATGTGTGTACGTGTGTGTGGGTCTGTGTGTATGTGTTCTATACCTTGCAATCAGTCAGAGATCACCACTTTCAGCTGAGCAATTCATTGCAGTGTTCTTGTCCAGTACTTCAGTCTTGTTCATGTGTGGATTCCTGTGCTGTTGTTTCTGTTGGGACAGGGCCAATACTGCTTTGTGCGTTGTACCGAAATCAGTAACATGATAAATTCTCACAATTCTATTTTGCCAGCATCCTTTGCTGTCATCTGGTGGTTTTCTGATATTGCAGCTGTTGTCTCTGGCTCCAGCTTACCCAACAACTCTGGAGATGTACCAAGAGAAAGTTTTATGTTAAAACGATGAGAGTTAGGACCACCACAACAAACTGCTCTGATCTCCATGCTTAGCGGCTTTTGCATCTCCTCCAGTTTTTTGCTGTCATCTCCATTTGATGCCACATGCCTGCTTTCTTCTTCCAGGTTTTTCACTAATGATGGTGGTGCCTCAAAATTTGTATATACAGATGAGTTTCTGGTGTTTGAAAGGAGCTCCATTTGGCATATAATAGTAACCCATCCACCGGCATAATCATCCACATCTGAGAGAGTCTCCTCCACGTCTTCCTGTCTCCAACCAAGTTCTTCACACCATTTATTGTCCTCCTCCTGGGTGAAAGACTTGGCTTCAAATAGTTGTAGCTCAGCAACTGTTAAATTTGAACCATCGGATAGAAATTTCCACAGGAAAGCAGATGCCCATTTAGCTCTTTCTTCCTGCTGGAATAGGGTAGCACTTGTGTTTTCTGCATGGTTTAGAGAAGATTGGCCGGCAATTTTCACAAAAACAGTTTCAGTCATTTGCTGTACACCTTCAGGGCTAGTCGAGTGAAGAGTAGCCAAAACAAGGAAAGCGTCAGGTGAGTCACTGCCAACTAGACACCTAACGGGTGTGAGAGATCCGTTGAACAATGACAAGTGATCTAGATGCAGCCACGTCTTCCCATCTTTGGCTTTGGGATGTGTTAGATGAGTGCTATGTGTGGGATGATAAGCAACCAAATCACCCGAATGTATCATCTGGGGCTTGCATGCCATGTAGCCTGTTCCTTCAGCACTGACTTCTAACAATACATCAGATGTTGGTTCACCACTCGACAGGAGCAAAATTCTCCACAGCTCTGCTTCAAGTTGGCTGTAACTAGTCATCAGTTGGACAGGTTTGGCTCTACTGAACTTGTCAGTAGGCTCGAGAAATTCGTGAACCGCCTTTAGTTCTTTGCCATCACCCCTGCTATTGGATCCGTTGATTAGGAAGGTCCAAATTGTTGGTTTAATATCCACCTGACTGAAACACTCCAACTTACTCCAAGCATCATTTTTCTTAGATCGCAATTCATTCCAAGAGCTAGGACCAGATCCAGATGTACCTGAACTGATCAGAATAACACTGGCCATTCCATGTGTTGCTCCACTGCCAAAGTCATCACAGACTTTCTGTATAGCTTCGGGCACCGCTGTCCATAAATCGAGTTTTGAGTCACTAGTCTGGTTCACCTGCCTCAATGCTGCACTGACAATTTCCTTGTGAGTATGCTTCATTTTGGTGAGTGGTAAAAGTACTGTCACAGTTGACACTCCACCTGGACTTGATAGCTTTTCAGAACGGTTAAATGCCAGCAGCATTATGGACACAGAAGTATCAGCATGTGAGCTCACAATGGAGTAGAATTGCGACAGGGATCTCCGAATGACGTTGCCAACCTCATAGTCTAGCAGGTCAAATATCACTGCAATGGAAGATGATGTGTCAGGCATATCGGCATGTCGAGCACCAATCTCCCACTCACATGAAACATTGTTGCCGTGCGGGATATCTATCAGGTGTCTGATTTTGGGATAGTTGTTACCGGTACTTCTATCCCAGGAAGATGGAAACGAGCGACAACACATGACGTCCAACTTCAAAGATGGATAGTCAGATCCTTGAGCGGTGTCTGATGCATCATTCTGCTGGAACATGGAGCAATTTGAAGACGAACCTGTCTCCAGTATCTTCTTCACTGTTTCACGGTGAATTTCTTTCTCCTCCAAAGAGTAGTGGCCATCCTTAAATGAGAGAATTTTTGACTCAACTGGTTTTTCATGGGGAGTCATTTTGCGGCCATCTAAAGAATGCACAACAACAAACAGTTTTAGTGTGTCATTCTCATCAGGCACTGGCCTTATAGTGACCCTCACTAAACCATGATCAGCTTTGGTTAGTTCTATCAGCGCATTTTCTAGCTCCACTCTGCCCTCGCAGTGTGAACAGTTAGTGATTTCATTGTAAGAGTCTGTAGACTGGCACAGAGCATTTTGCAGGTTGATGTATGGGTTTTTGTGCTTGCTGTCTTCCGTAATGTTCATCTGTACTGTGACAGTGAGCTGATTATCGGCAAACCTACGCTCAAACTTAGAGGCCCAAGCTGGAGACTGGATCAGCACCTTGCACATTTCTTTGCCATTTATTACTTCTCGGATACGAATAGGCATGAATGTGCTTTCTGCTAGTGGTCGCAGCGCATAGTTGAGGCCAAGGTCATCTTTGGTTAAGAGTCCGGTGTGCAAGGCTGATACAAGAGCAGCTCCTCTTGCCCCAAATGACTGGAAACTGTTTGGATGATCATCCTTGCTCCCTATGCCCAAGTCACTACCAAACTCCAACCTGATGGGCTTCTCCAATGTAGACTTCTTTTTGAAGAATGATGTCAGGAAAGTTTGCAAACTCCTGAGCTTTGACATGCCCCCCACAAGCAAAACCAGACCTTTCTCGATCTGTAAATCCTCGTATGAGTAGTTGATATTACCATCCTGTCGGCTATCATCACTGGGGGGAGATTTCCTTGCTGAACAATTTATTCAGCTCTCTCTTGAGAGGCAACTCCAATATATCCTGGAACGCCAATTCGAGTGTTTTCAAGGTCACGTTGATCCCATCATGGAGAGTTATTTTGCCGTCTGTGTTAACTTGCCTCTAAATTTCTTCGGCTTCCTTAGGACTGATACGCTCTTTTCGTCCAGCATCCCTCAGCTGATTATTCAGCAGGCGAGCAAGGCCACGGCCAAACTGCCGTCCTGCAACATTTGACATACCACCTCCGCAAAGAGTTTGTATACCATAGTCAGGGACATTGGACATTAGTGTGATTGCCGAAGTTCCACGGCCAAAATCCAAGGCCAGTATCGTTTGCCTTTTTTTCAGAAGGTTGAGTTTTGGATGATTTAGGCAGTATGCAGCTGCAGCAGTTGTCTCTAGGATGTGGAGTAACATCTGAGTGCTGTTGGTGCCTGCAATGCGAATGGCGTCGAAAAGTGCTCTAGACTGGTGCTGCCGAAATTCAAATGGGGATGTATAGGCAAAGTTTACAGGACCTCCACCCAGCAGCTTCTGAATTTTGGTTGTGACATACTTGATAAATGATGCTAGGATGACTGTAGTATCGACTTGCTGCTGCAGAGGCATGCCGTCATCACCTGTGCAAGTCCATCGAGCAACTATTAGGTTGCATTTAGTAGATGTCCCTGGTGAATGTTTGCACTTTGGTCCGATCTTAGCGGTCATGGGTTCTTCTGCTACGGGACGAATGTCAAACGGGTAAAGTTGGTGGAAGTCTCCTAGCTTCACTTTGATATCGTCAATGGAAACACAGCCAGCTAATGTGTCATCTATGGGAGTTTCAGCTCCGAAAACATGCTTGTCCTTACACATCCACACAGTTGAAGGCATAAAGCCATCAGAATGGTTGCTTAGCCTTATCTGTTCCAGCTGTTTGTTTTCATTGTAGTATGCAGCCTTGGTTGTCTGAGTGCCAACATCAGGAGCAACCGTCAGCTTCTCTGTAGCTTTGACAACTACAGTCTTCCTTGTCAAACTGCCCAACCAGCTGCAATTGAACTTTATGTTGTACCATATGCGTTTGGTGAGGTTGTGGACAGTACATATTTGGTGGCTTTGTACTTGTAAAACTGGCTAGCTGCAGTTTGCAAATGCTCCATCTGGAAACTGTGTGAATTCTGGGGGCCCAAGAATAGTTGGCTTGGTTGACTCAAGATCACCAGCTAAATCTGCCACATTGAGCTTGCTTATTTTAGCTGGAATGTGACAAGATACTGTAATTGTCACTGACTCACGGGTTACAGATACTGGTAGCTCACACAGCGTAGAATTTCCAACTCTGTCACTGCATTTACTCACAGATGTTGTTACAGAAATTGTTGGTGCAATCTCTGGGTGTGCAAGATGAAGGATTGTAATCATGTCAGTGAAGCGAGTTGTTATGGCCTGCCTGCAAGTGTCACAAGCAGTGCTCATGCTGCGGTCCAGTTCTTTCTCGATCGTATTTAATCTTGTGATAACACTACTTCCTTGCTCTGCCACCGCCTGTTGGAGAGCCATGATCTCTCTAGCGGAACTGTTTTGTTGGTCTGAGAGGTTCTTAGTGTGCTCAGTGAGAAGTTTTGGTAGAAGTTCTTCCTTCAAAGCCTTCACACTTGTGCTGATGTTACTGACATGCTTTGCTACAGCCTGTTGGAGAGACATGATATTTGTGGCAGAAAAGTTTTGTTTGTCCCGAAGTGTTTTGGTATTCTCGGTCTGCTCGAAAAGTATTGGCAGGAATTCTTCCTGTATAGCCTTCACTCTTGTGCTGATATTCCCAAGCTCTTCCATGTGTGCTTTCTCTAAAGATGTAAACTTTTTCGTAAGATTCTTCAGCTCATCTGCCAGGTCTTTGCATGTGGTCTTCTGAAGAAGAACTTTCTGTGTTCTTGCCACCTCAGTGATGTTTCTTGCCCCCTCATTGACGTTTCTTGCCGTGCTCATGCTTTCTCTTATCAAGACAACCATGACTGAAGCGTGCACTATGGCCAGAATCACACAAAGCATGGTTAGTAACGTCATCCTGCCTAAAGATCGCTCCGTGCAGCTTGTATCCTGTCTTTGGTGCACCGACCGTGAATGAACAGAAACCAAGTGTGCATGTGCAGATTGTGTAGAAACCGTTGAAACCGCAAGAATCAACTAGCAGAGTTAATTGCTAAGTGTGTAGATGAAGAAGGGTCTTTAGCTGTTGTCAAGTTGGCTGCAAACCTCGGTACAGGTGATCGAAGGTTCTGTGAAGGAAACAAGCTATATGTTAAGCAGAGCTGCGGTGGCTTGAAAGCCTGGTTTAGTCGGACAGCCTGAGCTTAATGCAAAGGCAAGGTCATTGTTACAGCCTATAATCTTTTTCTACTGCTGTCGTCTCCATTCAATTTTAAGAGAGGCTAATTACTAGTAAGCATTCACTGATTCTAGGAACATGCTCCACTGGTAGCAACTTTTGACCTGGAATTGTAGTTAAGAATACTTTTTTGTCATTGGGGAAGAATTATTCCTCAAAGGTAATATCAAGATGACACTGAAAATGACCATATACATGTATGTTAAAATAGCTGGCCAGAGGAGGGAGTCTGCAGTAGAAATTTCAGGAGGGTCAGAGTTCTATGCACAGTCAGAGGTGCTGGCAGGAACCATCATGATTAACTTTCAACTTTAACTGATTAAGTTGAAGCAACTGAAGGACCATCACAACCAGTTGCTATGCCACTGGGCAGCACTGGCTGCAGTAGCTGGGAAATTGATTCATTGCATGGCTGTGTAGCAGTAGAGTTACAAGCTATAAGTACATAGCCCTCAGAGATAGTTGTACAAACCCTGAAAGGTTAAAATTGTGGAAATTACTACTGAGAAAGAGCCCATTGCAACTGAGGTTTGGCTGTTTTTGGCTGTGACTCTGACTGCTGCCAAAACTAAGGCATCTGTATTATTCACTGATAACCAGAACCCCAGTAGCCAGCGAGAATAGATCACTGAATCGCAAAGCAGGTGTTTGTACGTGCATGTGTTGTGCATGCATGTATGTGTGTATGTGTGTGCATGGGTATATGTGTGTGTGTGCGCGCGCGCGCGCGTGTATGTGTGTGTGTGTGCGTGTGTGTATGTGTGTGTATGTGTTTCTATCATGATGTGTGTGTGTGTGTGTGTCACAGGTGTGTGTATGTGTGTGTGTCAATTTGAAAAGAAAGGTGTAAACAACAGAGTACATCTCACACAGAAAAAGACAAGAAGCGAAATGGAAATTACGACAGCAGCAATTGGCCCGTTCATCAGTCGATCACTGCCAGTCTGTACAGAAACTGAAGTGGAGAGAGAGAGAGAGAGAGAGAGAGAGAGAGAGAGCAAAAAACCTACAACACTAATACAAGACTAAGCCTAATCTGTTTCAGGACCTAATCGAGACAAAGGGGCTCTAAGACATGGCAGCAGGTCCCAGGGCCTTACAAGGCAAAAGCGGCTAGATTCAAACTAACTTGAAAGACAGGCTTACCCCACATTATAACTGCAACTGCTCATATGCTGTCTCACGCATGAAAATCACATGCACCACATCACTTGCTCACTGCATCACACATGTATCTATTGCCTAAGCCCCGTCAAACATGCATTTATCTCACCGCAACACATGCGCCATTCACATACGCTGCATCGCATGTACAGTTGGGAGGACATAGAAGAGGGGAAAGAGGAAGTTTTCTTTAAAAATAATTGAAATAAAATAAAATAACTAATAATCCTAAATAAATAAATTAAAAAAAAAGGAATAAATAATACCAAAAAAGGAAAGCATGTGTGTGTGTGTGTTTGTATCACAGTGTGTGTGTATGTTGTGTGTGTGTGTGTGTGTTGTGTGTGTGTGTGTGTGTGTGTGTGTGTTTGTATCATGATGTGTGTGTGTGTTGTGTGTGTGTGTGGGGGGGGGGG
>JAOWAW010125595.1:0-11082 GCA_028565695.1 Nicola tetela
AACTGAGTCAGTGGGTTGTGGGTGTTTGGTGGACCCTGGCTAAATCAGTAGGTTGTGGGTGTTTGGTGGACCCTGGCTAAATCAGTAGGTTGTGGGTGTTTGATGGACCCTGGCTGAACTGAGTCAGTGGGTTGTGGGTGTTTGGTGGACCCTGGCTAAATCAGTGGGTTGTGGGTGTTTGATGGACCCTGGCTAAATCAGTGGGTTGTAGGTGCTGAGTGGACAGTCTGACCGATTTAGTGGGTTGTGGGTGTGTGGTGGACCCTGTCTAAATCAGTGGGTTGTAGGTGCTGAGCGGACAGTCTGACTGAATTAGTGGGTTGTGGGTGTTTGGTGGACCCTGGCTAAATCAGGGGGTTGTAGGTGCTGAGCGGACAGTCTGACTGAATTAGTGGGTTGTGGGTGTTTGGTGGACCCTGGCTGAATCAGGGGGTTGTAGGTGCTGGGTGGACAGTCTGACTGAATCAGTGGGTTGAGGGTGTTTGGTGAACTCAGTGGGTCTCAACTTGGTTGTGGTTGTTGGGTGAACTCTGACAAACAAATCGATGCAGCTAAGCTTAGCATTGAATCTGTTGGCTGTTGCAGTATTAACTTGATTTGTAACTACAGGGTGTCATCATACCTCCTTAGTGATGGCAGTATTTGTTTTAGCTTTGGATGTTTAGACTATTTTCAGCCAAATGGCCATCTTCTTTTTAGTTATGGTACAAATAAATAAGAGGTTGGGGACTCGTATTTTGTATACAAGTCACCGGTACCATGTTGGATGTGAGTAACGCTCATTAAAATAGTGGGGCATTCATTAGTTTATTTTTACAAGTCCGAGGCCTCTATTGTCTTCACAAGTGAATCTTGACCAATGACAGTCAAGGGTTAAAGTCATGACATTTATCACTTGGATGTTCCTCACTACCCAGCTCCATTCCTACTTAATCTTGCCTTTCTGCTAAATGTGACTCATCATGTACTAATTACACGCTCGATATCATGTACTAATCACACGCCCGATATCATGTACTAATCACACCCTCCATATCATGTACTAATCACATGCTCAATATCATGTACTAATCACACGCCCGATATCATGTACTAATCACACCCTCCATATCATGTACTAATCACACGCTCACCGGCGATATCATGTACTAATCACACCCTCCATATCATGTACCAATGACACTCTCGATACCATGTACTAATCACACCTTTGATATCAAGACTTATTTCAGACCCTTCCAGCCTCTCTTAACTCCAACATTGTATATGAGTACAATTTATGAAGCAGGTTATAGTCAAGGAAAGGAAAGCAAAGGAAGACACAGACTCAGCAGGGAAAGGATGCTGAATGACAAAAACACAGCAAACAAGAAAAAACAGGATGGCCAGTAAAAAAAAAGAAAAATTGAAACATGCAGGAAAGGAATTAGAAGAAACAGAAGACAAGAGGGAAATAAAGTAATACTGAACCAGCGAACTGGGCAAAAAAAGGCAAATGTCTGTCCCCTGGATTATGCAATTACGCAGACACGTAATTTTCATGTTAATTTAGTGACTCCTGTAATGGTTGTTTTTTTCGTGTAATGTCACATATTCAAGTACAAATTCCCACATAGTGTAGATCCTGTAGCAAAATGGGGACTTTTCCACGTATATACATGTATAGCTGGCTACTACATTGTAGGTCTGATGTGAACTGTGGTTGATAGCAGATGAGTTTCTGCTGTCATAACTTCTGTGTTTCTCTTGTGTTTTCTTTTTGTCTAAAAGTTACTAATTAAGACTAAGACCTCCGTAGATCTACTTGTCCAAGTGGGACTCTGCACTTGCAATCTTCCTTTGTACAATTGTTCTTGCTTTTAATACCGCATCAATACTCACCTAATGCAACACGCTGATTACATGGTAAGTCACACTGTTTGAATGTTTTGATGTGCCACATATTACTGCATAATTGTCTAACTTATGCCACATAATGCACTTGTTTTCTCCGCAATTAATTATGCACATAATTTCTTAAAATTGTCTGGATAATCCCATGGGAACAGAAGTGTCAGATAGTGAGAAGATAGTAAGATGATGTCACCTGTTGCCAAAGGCTTTGCGAATTGTTGGCCACACACATGGTCTGAAATGTCGGCCTTGTTTTGTTTGCATCCATAAAAAATATTTTTACCATGGCAGTTGTTTGTATGTTATTAGTAGTTACATCCAGCACATATCCACTGTGGATACTGCTTGTTTGTGGGTTATTAAGATGCGCATTCCATGTATTATTCATCTATACGTAACTCAGGTTACTAAGCTGCACATTCACTCACCCCACAAATTCCCTGCATTCAACTCTGCATTCAAACTACATAATAGTTATAAGAAGAAAGAATGACTTTGAAGAGTTCACCCATTGCAATGATAAAAGAAACTGAGGACTGCAGGTAAACACACAAGAATTGACAAGAGAAAAAGAAATCAATTCAGATCTTCAAGTTGTTCTGTGGAACTGATGGGGGTGTTGAACACTGAAATGTTTTCTTCTAATTAAGATCTTGTGTGTTTACCCAGAGTCCTCAGCTTCTTCTATCTTTACGTAATATGTAGTTATGCCAGAAAAAATACGTAATCAAGTGTGCATAGACATACACGTGACGTCAATAATGACCTTAGGTCACGTATTTCCCCACTTCAGCGCTGCTCAATGGAGCGCATCTCAATGGCTTCCTGCCCTAACTGAGCGCTACCCAATTCAGCGACGGAATACCCATCTTCAGCGCGACTCAAGAGAGCGCAACCCCAAATCAGCGCAACCCAACAGAGTGCTCCCTAATTCAGCGGCAAGATGCCCCTATTCAGCGCAGCTCAAGAGAACGCAACCCCAAATCAGCGCAACCCAACAGAGCGCTGCGACGAGATGCCCCTATTCAGCGCGGCTCAAGATAGCGCGACCCAGAATCAGCGCACCCCAACAGAGCGCTTCCCAATTCAGCGCCGCTCAAGATATCTGGTGTTCAATGATTTTCTTCCCAAAGAACCCTACGGATAATTTTGGCCTTGCTTTGGAAAATAATTGACATTATTGAGTTGCGCTCCATTTGGGAAGCGCTCTGTTGGGGTGCGCTCCATTGAGTCGCGCTGAAGTAGGTTGCGCTTTGTTGAGCTGCGCTAAAGTAGGGAACAACCGGAGGTCATGGGCCCGGGCGACAGACGTTCTGCAGCCGTGGACCGCTGCGCTCGAGTTCAGACTCACGCTGATTTGACCGATGTGCATTGCTCGAATGGTTTACTGCTGATTTCCTAACCCGGTTGCTCCGAAACTTTGTATTTCCGCGTTTTCCTTTCTCAGGAGCATTCTACGTGTTCTTCCGAGTGAGCCAAGTTTTCCCCAGCACCTTTTACATGGTTTACTTGTTGCCTCATGATCATATTTGCAGGAGGAGATACCACTTTTGTCCATAGGTCTTGTCAGAAGTCAGACTTTTGGTCAGCCTAGGGCATTTTATTTGCTGTTTTTCAGGCATTGGTTGCTTGTTGGATTGCCAGCGAAAGGGACTACATGTACTAGTATTGTAGGCAATAGGGCAGCCAACACTATCAAAGCGTTGGAGTACACCTGGCTAATCTAGGCGAAGAAAACCTTTCAGCAAGTTGAAACAGAGGGAATTATCTTGATGCAACTACGGTAAGATACAAATACATGTATATTAATCCAGAAGTCGCTTGTGTTTGTAAATGTCTTTTTTAGCGGCTCGTACTGTTGTTATTGATTTCTGCTCGACTTTATCCATTGCTTGGCTGCTCATCACGTAGGAATGCAAATTATTATTCTGGTGAGCATGTACTTTTCTAGAAATCAGGCCAGGCTTTATGCTTGAATGTAGCACAATGCTTTCGCTCAGCAATGCTTTGAAGCTGGATTTCTGGAACTGTATTTTGGCATCCCTTTCTTGAACTTCCTTGCATGCTGCTGGTTATAAGGTTAATGTTAATGTTTTTTTCCCTTTCAAAAGACACTGTAAATTTCTAGAAACATGTATTATGCATGAAGGCGTGAATTGTGTCGGTTAAAGTAACAATGAACAATTTTTTTCCTTTTGGATAAACAATTTCTCGATTGAAAATTCAACTTGTGATAAAAACACCGTTTTCTTTGCCCTAGCTAGTGTTACTAAGCACGTTCAGCGATGACTGGCGCATTTTGGACTGTCGCTTCTTATCTCTATAACAATTAGTCACAGTCGGAAATATTGAAGTATACTGTATTTTAGGATTAAAGTTAAAAAATCGTGCCCTGTCAGGAAAAAACGTTACGTTGTCCTAAATCAGCACGAATGGCTGTCATGGCCCTGGCATTGGTAGGCCTCACTTAGCGATTTTAACGTTGGGATATTGACGCATTTTTTCCCTTTTGCCATGACCTTTCAAATGAAATGTTCATAGTGGTGAGTGTACATACAGGATGGTGTATTAAGGAGCACTCACCTGTGAAGTATGTAAAATAGAGGTGTAAGTACATTGTGGTGGGAGGTACTCGTGTATACTAGTGGTGTCAGTACATTGTGGTGGGAGATACTAGTGCCATGATAATATATCATGGTATTGTTATGTCAGCTTTGGCATTCATATTTCTTTAGTATGATTGATAATTGATATAACTTATTATCAATATTACAAACAAGTTACTAGTTACAGTCCTTGGTTTATGTCCGCTCATTGAAGTGAATACATTCTAACTTTGATCAACATCCAATTTCCTAGTGTGAAAGAATATATGCGAAGGCAGCAAAGCATTAGTTAGCTCATTATCTGCCTTCTGACTACACTTAGCATGCAACAGTTATGGCAGAGTATGCAAAGTTATGGCAGAGTCCATACGACTCAGCCATGGGCTTACATTCGCTTCAAATGCCCAATTGCCCAGGCTTATAAACGGGTGGGCTTATACACGGATGTGAAAATAGTGCAGTACATCGAAACCATTTAAGTTTTCTGTAGGTAGGAAATCAAGAATCTTTAGCCTTGTCCCTCAAAGTCAATCAGTCAAAGATGAAATTTCACACTAACTTGAAAGAAATTTTGTAGCATGGTTTGCGCAACTAATTTTCCTTGAAGGTGATAGTGTCAGGATTTCAACTGGAAGCTGTGAAGGTATACCAATAGAACTTTCAGGTGGGCTAATGCATGGGTGGGCATACACACGGGCGTGTGGGGACTGCAGCGTTGACATGGGCCAATGCATGGGTGTGCATACACACAGGCATGTGGGTACTGCAGCATTGACATGGGCTTATACACAGGTGGGCTTATACACAGAAGAATATGGTAGGTAGTAAACATTGTCCTGGCTGTGTAACTTGTGACCATGCAGCCACACTTGTGTATCTCGAAGCAAAATCCCTTTGGTAGGAAAAACATTTTCCAGCTGAATGCCACATGACTTACTCATGTATGTCATATCTAATAGAACAGTGACTTTTCTGAGTCTTGTCCAACAGGTGACGCATGTGAGAAAGTCTCCTTTGGTCCTTGAAGCATATGCTCTTGGGTATTAGGGAGGTTACACATGTGCATTGTGGTGTCAATTAAGGAGGTTTAGCACACAGGTAAAATGCATGGAAATTCCTATGGATATTTCTGATTTTCAGTGGAGCAGGAAGAGGTTTGGCATGTGCAAAATGTGTGGGCATGTTGCAATGGTAAAATGGTACCTGATACAATTGATCATGATTTGCAAGAGTCTTCTTTTTGTACAATATGGGATGCATGCTGTAACTCACTATCAAGTTGTATCAAGGTTGCATGCAAGTGCCAATTTCATTTCCCATGCTGTAGATGACCGATACCAGACAGGTTAGGAACAGTATGTGCTTGCAACGCTGATTGACGCTGCCCTTGCCCGGCTACGAGTCCGACTCAAAGGAAGAACTTGACTCCAGGAAGTACTGAATAAGAAACAGAAAGAGAGAAGAAGACAAACTGTAGATTCCACTCTACTCTACAGGTTATAACGAAATGTATAGGCAAAGTTAAAACCAGTACACACTCCCAGCCCGTGACCGGGGACACTTTCTATGGGTTTTAGATGGGTGCCAAACCTCCCTATTACTAGTATGATGACGTTTACTGCTTCCGAAAATTCCCAGGAAGACAGTGAAAGTGGTTACACACTAAGAATACGTCTCTTTGTGTGGGCACATTGTTTGCCTTCTCTTGACCAGATAGCACTTTAAAGGGGTAAATAACACCTTGCAAAGTTTATTTCAGAGAAACTGTAGTTGACAAGTTATCTTGCAAGACTTTCGAAGTACAGTGTATATTTTGTTACAAAGGCTTGCCTGGCTCTGTTTGGTGAGTTCTTGGCACATGCCTGCTATCCTTTTTTGTGCCTGAGGATGAGGTTGATGTTTCCATGGCTATAGGTGTGTATGTCGATTTGAAAACATTCTCTTGGGTGTGGGTCACCGTAAATGGATTTGATCTCAAGCATGTATGCTTACCCTCTGTTATTATTTTTTATCTTTTTATTTTTTTTTTTAATTTAGGCATGCATATATGGCATCCCATTGTTGTGTTTTCTACTGGTATCGTGTGAGAATGTGCTCACTTATCCTAAACTTTAACTTTGCGTTGATTTGTGGTTGTGTTTTTGCAGGCTTTTGTCTGAGACAGGTGATGGCAAGTAGTGCAGGCCAGGCAGGAATTGCTGCTGAACCTGTTGAAGAAGTTTCATCTGGACTAAGCCCTTCTGAGCCTGTAGAAGAAGAAAGGTGTGGAACAAGCTGTTCAGAAGAAGTGAAAACAGGTGACAAAGAGGAGAACGCTGGTAACACAGGGCAAGCAGAGGAGAACGCTGGTAGTGCAGGGCAAGCGGAGGAGAACACCAGTAGCACAGGACAAGCGGAGGAGAACACCGGTAGCACAGGGCAAGCAGAGGAGAGCGCTGGTAGCGCAGGGCAAGTGAAGGAGAACACCAGCAGCACAGGGCAGGGGGACAATATAGATAGTGGTTACACAGCTGTACATAACAATTTAAAGGAAATTTTGTCTGACAAGCAAGCAGAAGTAGAGGCAGGTCCCAGTGTGAAAAATTCTTCACAAGCAGAAAGAGTTGCAGAAGTTTCACAGGAAGAAAGCCAGGCAGTGTCTGCAATTGACAGCAATAATCAGCGTGGTGGCACGTCAAAGCGATCGTCGGACTTGAGCCAGACGTCTGATGAGGGTTCACCATCACCAGTCTCTTTAAACCAGGTCAGTTTGTCTCCTTTTGCTAATTAAGGTGGCTTCTACAGACTTATATAAAGCAAGCTAAACACTGATACAGTGTCTTGAGAAGGATTTCCCAGTACATACGGTATGTTGGTGTTACGGTAGCAGGGTATGCCATAGGGTGTTCTACATGCAATATGTTGGTGTTATGGAAACAGGGTATGCCATAGGCTGTTGTACATACAGTATGTTGGTGTTATGGTAGCAGGGTATGTAGCAGAGTATACCATAGGGTGTTCATAAGTAACACTCATGCATGTAGAAAATTATGAAAAGGTGAAAGAAATTTATCCTTGCAGAGTTTGAAATTTTTCTGTGAAATTGTTGGAACCTTTGGCAAGTAAGACTAAGACTAAGACTGTTGTATTGCCAAATGTAATTCTATACGTACAGTCAAAGTCTGATAATGAGTCCTCCCAAGGGAAAAACAAAAAAGTACTCACTATCCAAAACCAATCTAATGTACACATGTACATGTACATCATAATACGGTTATAATATCTTATGACTTGTGACATCATTTTTTAAAGAACGCACCAATTGTGGTCTGCTTTGTGCAACTGACATTAAGTAATAGTTCATCAAGTTTGTCTAATGTGTTGGCAATGCCTCCTGATTACATCGACCTTTTCGGCCAGAGTAAAGGACTTCTTACTTGCCATGAAAAACAAGTGAAGCTGATTCTCACAACACTACGACGACAGCTGTTCTTGGTCACAATAGCTAAAACGCAATAGCCAGAAGCCCTAGCTGCACACAGTTTTGCATGCTCACAATGCAATGCACGTAAATGGCACTTCAGTGCATGCATGCAGTTTATGCACTGTTTTTACACCTTAGTGAGTGCACACGGTACAATTCACTGTATGCACGTTTCACATTGTGAGTACTCACTAACTGTATAAAGAGCCAATACGGGTCAGCAATTTTGTACTTGCTAACCAAATGTACTCACTAAGTGGGCATGTACTATCTATGTTGAAAAGTATGACAATGCATATAGTCCAGTGTCCATCACGTTGCTATAGTACATACTATCCGAGAGTACTCATTAACCAGGTACTCAGTGAGCGAGTTTGACTATATTCAACATACCCAAGATAGTCCCAATGGATAGGCATCAGTACTGTTGTGCCCTCCTACCCACCGAAACTGGCCATATACCCAAGAGCAAGAGGTGTATTGGACTTATCCTGCAGATGAATACCTATGGAGCAGTTTTTGATGCTTTCACTTTTTCACATACTAAAATTGACAGTATGCGGTCGATTGGGCCTGCAAAACATAGTGCAACATTGTTGCTTGGGTCAACTGTATTTCGCATATTACTAGGTCTTGCATACATCTAGTTGTAGAACAGATAATTTTCAGTAGTTCCTGTTCAAGTTTCACCTGTAAAATCAAGGGGGAAGTGGAGTCATTGCTAGCGCACTATCACCACTGTTTGCCAGAATTGACAGTGAAGAAGTGCTAACTAGTAGGTGGAAAGGCTGTTCGAACAAAAGTGAGCCACTATCCATGGCCAATGAGAGTGGGAGTGACATCCTGGTTGATTGTTGTAACAATGAGAGCAACTTTATGAGCAAGGAGGATTCTTAGCTTGCTCACTTCTAATGGTTTCTGGTGGTGCATAGCAAGTTGGATGATAGCGAGCAAGAAGCAGCATGTGGACATGCATTGGGGCCGCAGGAAACAAGAGAAGAGGTGGACGTGGTAGTGTTGGCCGGAGAAGTTGACTAGAGTATGGAGAAAAAGCTATCTGACCAGAATGCTCTGGATGAGGACACAGAGCTGATCAGAACTGACCTGTGGTTGTTAAAGGAGCAGTCATGCTGAGAACAGGGTTGGCAAGATGTATGTTACACCCTATGGCCGGCCTACCCCCTATAGCTGGCCAGTCCCCTATAGCTGGCCAAAACACCAAATTTGGCAAATGTAAACTGTATCCTCAGCAGAACTGTTGACATGCCTAACTGGTGAGATGTTCATGATCTTTGACCTTCATGTCGTTGGTGACCATGCCGGCGCTGTATGTTTCTGGTAATGATTGTATATCAAGGACAGACCAACAACAAAAGGAGAATGGTTGGCATTACTTGTTTAATGATGAGCATGCACTCCCAGGAGAGCCAAGAGAGCTACGGACTAGAGTTAGACTGGAATAACAGTGTGGACAATTGTGTGCCAGGGCAGCTGGTCTACTATTATCGAGCTCCAAATCTTGGCAGAGTGGCTGGAACAGCAGCCCTTCAGATTGGGTGCTGCATGAGTCAGGATGAAGCGCAAGGGTTTCAGTTGTACAATGTCGAGGATGCAGATGGCTGTCAGGTTGGCAGGTTTTCCACGAAACAGCTCAAGCCTCGTGATAATGGACCTGGGGTCCAAGAAACCGAAACTCACCCTTGTGATGCACATCCTGGTGAGAAAGAACTCTAATCAGAGAGTCAAGATGGCGCAGAGCTTCCCTGGTTTGAGCAGCCAGTTCTGCGTGGCTGGTTCACCCATCCAACACAAAGTGCAAGGACGTACAGAAGCAGGGTCCATCCTTACAGTCACTCGTGACATTTTTTAAAGCTGTCCCCACTGTTGGTGATCAAATTGAAGCTTTCATAATTGAATGTAACGCCTTGTTTGTGTGACAGTGTTATCTCTTTTCTGTTTCTTTTCCTTCTCTTTGCAACTTGTCAGTGTTGAGAGTCTGACCTTTGACCTACAGAAGGATTTTCAGTGTGAGTCAGAAAAATAACTGAGATGAGGATACAATTTACATTTGCCAAATTTGGTGTTTTGGCCAGCTATAGGGGGTTGGCTGGCTATTGGGTGTAACATGTACAGCTAAGATGATCAAGTTAACAGTTTCCTTTTAGGGATTTTCTTCCAGTGTACAATCCAAGTTCTCATTTTCCAGTGGCTTTCTGAGTTGGAACGATTTCTTTCTTCCTAGTCTTCACTCTGACTTTTGCTCATTGCTGTATTTGTCAGCTAGTATTTTGGCCACATTTTTCATCAACTTTTCATGGCCCAATTAAAGCAAGAATAATCTCAGTCAAATCCTTGGGGCATTGTCTATTAGCAAAGTTATAGGTTGTGATGCATACAATTTCACTGTTAAAATGTTCCTGCAGTTTGAAAATGATGTGTCTCTTTTCGGTCGAAAGCAAAAACACAAAAGGTTTAACTCATCAAGTTTTGAAGAACACACTACCAAAGTAAACACTAACTGTGTGATGTGCATCCAATTGCCCTAGAGTCACTTATCACCTACTGTTGACAAGCAGTCCCTCGTGGCTTAGTTGGTAGCTGGTCTGGCACTCCAGCGGTCCCTGGCTCGATACTGTTTGGCAACCACCTTTCTTCAGATTTTTTCTCCTCTTGTTTGAAGTCAAAGTGTGACAGAGTCTGAAGGAGTATACCCTCGGTACAGTCAGTAAGAAACTAGGAGTCTGAGATGTTGTTCTGTAATATGTCACCCTGAAGTGTGGGATATACTTCCTTTAAATGTGTGGTATTGTTTGCAATATCACATGCTAAACGGTGGTATTTGGTCCAATGTAGAGGCAATTTCAAGGCAATGTGGTTGAATGGGGAGAAACTGGTGGATTAGGAATAATGCAGTGTGTTGGTTTGTGTTGTTCTCTAGCTGGCTTACTCATTGGGGCGATCTCATTTGCTGACCACTACCACTAACCTGTTGAAGAGAATGACCGATGGTGCTCAGCTACCAGGTATGTTGATAATGATAATTTTGGTTATAGCTGTGATATCCATGGTTGTTGACTTCATGTAGTACAGTGTGATATCCACGGTTGCTGTCTTCATGTA
>JAOWAW010125606.1:0-11998 GCA_028565695.1 Nicola tetela
ACCACCTTGTCCATCCAAGATCGAACTGGAAAGTGCTGTTTACACCAGAAGATGGCCGTTTTCCTGCCAGCTGGGCTGAATTCAGTTCAGTGCATTTGGATGCATTTGTTGAGCTTGGAATGGCACTGGACATGTTGGCAGATGATGTCATCGCTGAACGTGCTCACTCAGTTCACAAACTCAGCGTGGAGGACGGTGCAAAACGAGCAAAAGACCTTCTGCGTTTGCTTGGCAGTAACTGGCACCGTGACCCAGCAAAGTCAGCAAGTAAATTCATCAAAGAGAAGCTGAGGTCTGCTCATTTTCTGCCCGTGGCTCCCAAGCCTGACGACTACCTACTTCCTTGGTACAGTGACGAATCGGATGTCCTTTGGACTAACGCAAATAGTGCATACAACTTTAGAGATCGCTGGCTTGTCGGATCGCATGCATGTGTCATTGACAGTGACTACCTGGAGCTTTCACCGTCTGCACGTAAGTCATGTTTTTTGCACTCACATTGCTTGCAGATTCAGTGCGAGTAAAGTCATTGCCAGTTTGAAGTGCTGTGCTGACAAATAATTGCTAATAGTTCAGGTCAGTCACTTGCAGGAGTGGGCTCTGTTTGAAGTTAATAACAATACACTCAGTACGTTTTTGTCAAAGTGCTTGACATCATTAGAGACAATCATGACTCAAAATGTGGTGCTTTTTATCAGGTGATTAAAAGTAGAACTATGCATGAGGTGGCTTATGCTTGTCTCCATGAATTTTGTCAGTGATGGAAACAGAAAAATGTGTATGTTTCAATGGGAACTTTCAGAAAAATTACATGTAGCTGTTGTGGATACAATAGCATTCTTCCATGTGCAAACACACACATGTGTAGCACTACGAGTGATAGCTGCACTTCCTTTTTCATAAAACGTTAAATTAAGGTGCATTGTGCATATTATGGTGTTAGTATCCTAAGCATGCATACACTGCTTGCTACATTTGTTTATCTGCAGCTGTGAGCAGACTACTTGGTTTGCCTGACAAGAGCGTGCAATGCAAAACTGTACTGTCCCAGCTCTTAACAATACTCACAATATTTCCTCACTACGCTGAGCAGCCATTCCTACACACCAGTGGTGCTGAAGCTTCCTTATCACCGTGTGTGCCAGAAGTTACTGATGCTGAAGGACAGTTTTTGACTAAAGTGACTGAACGAATTTACCAGGCACTGAATAGATTCATTGGCTACTCTTTCCCGTTTTCTGAATCTGAAGCAGGGACGCACATTAAGGAGGTCTTAGAAGGCAGGGCTTGGATTTGGCAAGGAGACTGTTTTGTTACTGCTGAAGTCATGGCATTCAGTACAGTGCTGGCAGCGATGGATGGTAGCAGGCCCTTTTTCAACCAGGTGCCCAGCTCTCTGAAAGATATCTGTTCTGCTTTGCTGAAGAAGTGTGGAGTTGTTGAGAAATACGATGTTGATTATTACCTGAAGGTCATGGAGATGCTTTACCGTGATTACGATGGAAGGGAAGCAAGTGACAATCATCGCAAATTGCTGATCGAAATGACCGAAATTATTGATGAGCTGTGCAACCGCTCAGGTGGTCTGCTCTCACTTCCACACTATTCAAAGCCACCTAATGTGGATGTAACAAAAATTGTACTACCATCTCATAGCAGTCAGCTTTACTACACAACAGAGCTTTCCTGGTATGACACACCATGGTTGCCCATTGAGGCGCTTGATGAAGACGAAATCGTATTTGTTGATGAGAAGGTGCCTTTTCCGCTTGCAAATGCTGTTGGCATCAAACGTGGTCGCCACAGGCTGGTTGAGTCTGATGACATCGGCGAAGACTTTGGTCAAAGTGAGAAACTGGTTCATCGCCTGTCAGGCATCTTGGAGAAGTATCCAGCTGATGTGAGCATCCTGAAAGAGCTCATGCAGAATGCAGATGATGCCCAAGCAACAGCTATACATTTTGTGCTTGACACTCAAACCTCATACCCAACAAAAAAGCTGCTCAACTATTCAGAGAAATGGATTGAATTACTCAGACAACCAGCACTTTGTGTTTTCAACAATCGTCCATTCAGCGAGAAAGACATCAAAGGGATTAGCCAGCTTGGTAGAGGAAGCAAGCATGACGACCCATTGTCAACTGGCCGCTTTGGAATAGGCTTCAACGCCGTCTATCACCTAACCGATTGTCCAAGTTTCTTGTCTCGCGGACAACATGGCAAACCACAAGACCTTTGCGTGTTTGACCCACTTCTTTGCTATGACCCAAGGGCAACAGCTGGCAAGCCAGGCCGCAGGTACAAGTTAAATGAGAAGAAGGAGGAGATGTTTAGTGACCAGTTCTTGCCGTACCTTGGTGACAAACTGCCAGAGGTCAAGCTCGCTGGAGAAGGCTCAACAGTGTTTCGATTTCCTCTCAGACCAAACACCTATCATGGCAAAACTTTGCCCAGAGGTAAGACATGGTCAACTGCAGAGGTGCTCACATTGCTGCTCGAGCTGAGAGCAAGTGGCAGAGAGATGTTGCTCTTCCTCAATAATCTCCGGTCATTGCGCGTGTCAGTAATAAGCAATGGACAGTTGTCTACGTTTTTTGAAGTTTCAAGAGAGGTCAGCAAATCAGATACTTCCTTGCCTGCGCTGGTGGGGCATAGAAAACCAACAGTTGAACAGTTAACCAGTGGTCCTGTACAAGCAACTTTTATTATGTCACTGAAGGAAGTTAGTGTCAGGGTTAACAGAGGGTCTTCCATTGAAGAGCTCACTGAGAGTTGCAAGGAAATTTCTCGCATTAACTGTACAACGAAATGGCTCATTCACCGTTCAGTGGGCATTCAGCCATACAGCATTCCAAGTGACCAGTCAAGTGGTAAACAGAAGTCAGCAGGTACGGGTGATCAATTTTTGTACATCAGACAAGCTGCACGAGCAGAGAAAGCCATGAGAGCAGCTCTGGATTATGGCCTCCTGCCAAGAGCTGGCATTGCAGCACCTTTGGAGTTGCCAAAATCACAGAGCTTAATTTCATTCAGGCGAGCGCCAGCTGGACATGCATTTTGCACATTGCCAACACCAATCAGATCTGGCTTTGTTCCACACTTAGATGGACATTTTACCCTCGACGATTCTCGGAAACGGTTGAACAACATTTCAATCTTTTACAAGAGTGACAAGGAGGAAGTTACTGATCTACCAGTTCAGGCATGGTGGAATTTCTGGCTTCTTGACCATGCCCTAGTACCGACTTACAGCCAGCTGTTATTGGCAGCACGTTGTGAAGTGGAGGCTGTGGACAATGATACTAGTGACACTGCCACAGAGGAATCACAGGAAGAGGCTACAGACCAATCTTCAATGGTCTCTGGTCCAAGGGCTCCAATGCCAGTCCTCAGTAGCAGCTCACATTCACAACGTGCATCTCTGTCACATTCAGTGAGAAGCACAAACACGATGGGAAACAGCGAAGTGAAAACGACTGTTGTTGACTGCAAAGGCACTGCTACTAGTGGAGGTGAGACAATGAGTAGAAGCCGTGCTTGGTACTATGCGTTGTTTCCTCGTCATAAAGACTGTGTGAGCAACTTCTGGGAGACTCTCTGTAGGGAGCTGTATCTTTACATGGCAAAGCAAAGTGCATGTGTCCTTGCCTCACAGCAGCAGCCGGTACAATGGCTTCCACTTGCAGGCAAGAACTGTGGCATTTTTCATTATCATCTAAAGAAGCTGCTTTTGCAGCTGTTGTTGGATGTTGGACTTCCGCTCACATCTGCTCCTCATCTGTTGTTTCATGAGTTGAACAATGCCAAGGCCAAGCTCATCCGGGAAGTCACACCTGTACTAGTTACCGAGCACCTCAAGAGAAATCGTGAAGAGTATGTCACACATCAGTCATTGGGAAAGGCAAAGGCAACAGTCGAACATGTGGCGGAACTGCTCCACTATTGCCTCAAAGACTGGAAAAGACTTTTGAAAGGGCCCTCGTTACGTGATGCAAGTAGACCTGATAGCAATGTACCATGCCCAGCAGACCAATGTTGCAATGAACTGAATAAAGTGTTGGAAGGGCTGCCACTGTTGTTAACCGAACACAACACACTGAAAGCATTTAGTTGCTCTGATCCGGTCATTATCACAAGTTTTGTTGGCCTTTTGCCTAACTGCCCTGATGAGCTGATGAATGCTGAGCTATTTAAATGTGTTGACACTGATCTGTCACCCATGGCTGTGCAGAATCGTACTCTGTGTGTTGTGAAAGCACTCTCAGTGAGAAAAGTTGCTGACAACCTACTCCAATTGTGGCCATTTCTGGGTGCCAACTCAGCAAGCCCATCTCTGTGGTGTTGGGAAGATAGCAATCCAGAGCTTGAGAAATGGCTATGCCAGTTGTGGATTTTTCTTGAGGGAGTGGATGATCCATGGAAGAACATCCAAGAAGCTCTGGCACATTTCTGCCTTGTTCCCGTTATCACATGCAAAAGCGCTGACAAGCTGCAACTGCTTGCCACAGGTGAGGTGCCCTTGGCAATCTGCTTTGGAAACTATTCTAATACGGAACTTGAGCGTGCTTTCTGGAAACTCGGTCTACCGTGTCTTGCTTTTGATCGCCTTTCCTCAGATGACAGTGCATCACCACATTCTCCTGGATGCAAAGTATCCACAGCTACCATTCAGCTGAATAACTACAGCATGCTTTTGGGAGGACTGCACACTGTCCAGTCTGCTGGTTTGCACAGTGATCTGAGCATGGAGGAAGCACGACTTGTTCTCAACCATCTTGTTCATCTCTGTAAGGACCCAGCCATGAGGCTCAACAGTACAGAACACAACACTATGACTGGTTTGCGTATTTTTGTCTCAGTTACTAATGAGCTGGTGAGCCTCACTGGCGTGAACCGGTTCTTTCAAGTTCCGCGTGGCATGCCACTAGACAGCTGTGAGCTGTGGCACCATCGTACAGACATACAGGTGCTGAAACAGATGGATGAAACACTTGTGAGGTTTATTGCCAACAAGCTGCAGAAGCATGAGGTCAGTGTAAGCGATGTGTACATTGAAGCAATCCTACCTCAGCTTCTGAAAATGAGCCAGCAAGCTCAGTTCAGCCACTTGTGCTACATTCGTGATTTTGTTCTGCCTATATGTGAGCGAGATCGATGCGAGAAGCGCCTTATTGAGAGTCTCCAAGCAATTCCATTTGTCGATACACGAATTGGGGAAGAAAGACGAACCCCTTGTGACCTCTTCACACCAAAAGAGAATGTATTCAAGGAGTTCATTGCAGCAAGCTTCCTTCTTGGTGACATGTGGCTCGAGCACAGGTGGCACTCATTTTTGGAGAAGTTAGGCTTGAATACAAAGCTGACTAAGCCGTTGCTTGTCGAGTTTGCAAAAGCAGTTGAGAAGACATCTTTTGGAACAGCAGCTACCATTGAGCTGCCTGTGACATGTCCAGCAAATGATAAAGTCAAACATGCAGCTCGTGTCTTGATGTCATCAGCCACAGACATATTCAACAACCTTAAACGTTGCATTGCTGGACAGAGTCACCATGGCCAGCATCATCCATCTTCCAATGAAGTTAAGGAAGCCCACACCATTCTTCACCGTTTGAGGGGAATTCATTTCATCTTCCCAAATGATACTCATGATTCTGCTATGTGCCTGCTCAATGTGCTAGGCAAGAGCAATTCTGGGCAGTGGTTGTTCCGATTCATTGATGGTTCAAAGCCTGTTTGTTTTTCTGGTTCAGGACGTCGTCGTGAATTCAACCTATTGTGGACACAGTGCTCTATTCTCCCAGAGGAATGGTATTGGTTGAATGACTCTCTCTGTGGCCCAGAATCCCTCAATGTGCACTCTCCTCCACCACTTGACATGGTCATCAACCACCTGACAGCGATTTGCCGAGTTCTCTCGCAAGGCAGCACTTTGGCAAGGGAAACTAAGGAAAGTGGAATGGCGAGAGATTACCTTCACGAGTGCTTCATTGACATCTACAAGTTTCTTGACAGTCATCTCCAAACTCCAATTCAAAACACAGAGGCCATCCAGGCTCTGAAGAATGTGCCTTGTATCCTTGTTGAGGACAAACACCTGCTCGTTAATCCAACACAGGTCACACAAGGCACTTTACTGGGAGATCTTTCACCATACCTCACCACTCTGCCAAGTGAGTTTGCTTCATTTGAAAAGCTGATGACGTGCGTTGGTGTAACGAAAACGCCAACAGCAAAGCAGTATGCTGTTGTGCTGGAGAAGCTGCATGATGCAACAGGTGGAAAGTTTTTCACGGACATAACCAAGCCCAATGAGTTTGTCAAGGTCAGAACTGCCAGCAAAGAACTTATTGCTATTCTTCTTAAAGAAGATGAAGCCACTGAAGCAATTAGAGCATCAAGCCTCTTGGGGAGAGTCTCCAAGGTCAAGCAGCAGACAGCAAGTGAGCTAGAGCCACTGTACCTTCCAGCCAATTGTATACCCGAGAGTGACCGTGGCAATCCACTGATTTACACCCAGTGCTGCTTGGTGCATTATAGAGATACTGTTCTCAACAATGCCTTTTGGATAAGTCGACGAATCAACCACTTTGATCACATCCGGTATGTCTTGGCTCGCTGGAAATCAGGTGATGGATGTCCAGAATTTCCTTCTGTATTGGGAGTGCGCAAGCTAACACAGGCTGTCAATGAGAAAATGCTTCCAGACCTTGTGGCAGATGCCAATTGTGTGTGGGACAGCTCAAAAACAGGTTGTGATCAACTGCCCTCAACAATTCACCAGCGCATTCAGGATCTGTACATATTACTGATGAGTGTTCAATTTGCAGAGGGTGTGAAGCGTATTATTTGCCACCATGGCATGGACGTTAACGAGTATGAGGGCAGTTTGAACAAATTGCAGCAGTGCAAGTTTGTTGTTGTTCGCACTATTGAGACAGTCCTTGAATTCCAGCCTGTGGACAAGAGTGCTGCTCCAGTGGAAATCCCTGGAAGCAGGGATTCTCGAAACTGCTATTTTCTACGTGACCGTACCATTACTCTGTTCATAAGGCAACTTGAAGGTCAAACAACGTTAACCTTAGCCTCCAGGTTTGCTAAAGATGTCGCTAGGAAAATCTCTGCATTGGTGGTTGGGAAGCTTCTTGACGAAATGTACGATCTAATTGATTGTAAGCCTGAAGATGTGCATGCCATGTTGGATGAACAAAAAGTTGCAGAGTATGGAGAGATGAGTGAGGTGCAAACCAAGGAGAGAGATCCTCCCTTGGGAAGCAGTGTTCCGATCGAGCTCTTGGACCTTGCAGATGACCCAACTATGCCATTTTCTGTTGGAGAGTATGTTGTCTATCAAATCCCGGGAAGACAGCCAGACTGTTACATTCTTGTCCGTATTGTGAAGGAGCTGACCACAAGCGAGGAGGCTGCAAAAGGTCCCCTTCACCGACGGTTTTTGGTTGAGATGGACATGGAGGGATCGCAAGAGGAAGTCAGCGTAACAGACCTGTTCAAATTCCCAACTGTAGACTCCTTTTCTGCACCTGAATCAGATGACCGCCAAGTTGTAGTTAGTTCAGCCAGTCCATCAGATCACAGAAACACCACCCAGCCTGATCAGACGTTGGAAGATGCAATTAAGGAGATAAGGAAACAGGTGCGTGATGCATTTCAGCTCAGTGAGGTGGACAAGAAGAAAGTGTTCAGGCGGCTTTACTTGAGGTGGCATCCTGACAAGAATGATCCAGCAAAGAAGGATCTGTATACAAAAGCCTTTCAGTTCCTTCAGAATGAAATACAACACTGGGAGGAACATGGCAGGGGCTCGCGAGAGGAAGAGACAGCATCAAGGTGGTCTTCTAGTGGTTACCGACCTCGCTGGTGGAGTGATTTTGACTCAATGTTCCGAGATTACTTCCGGCCATCATATGGTAGTTGGAGAGGGTACAGGTCAGGCCATAGTAGTTGGAACTACCGCCAGAGATACAACAGCTGGCGGAGTGCGAGTTATTCTTCCTCTGCAAGCTCCAGTACAACTAGTCGCCGTGAAGCACAGCGATGGTTGGATCAAGTTGAGTCGGATTTTCCTCTTGTCCAGCATCACATTCGAGAAAGGAGCACTGTTGGCTATGCCCAAGCATGCTTCATGGCCCAGCAGGTTGTGGAGAAAGCCCTGAAAGCAGCACTGTACGCTTCGTCTCAAGGTCTTCCTTTAGACCTCTTACGGAAGCATGATGTGTGCCAGCTTGCAATTGAGTTTGAACGTGCCTGCCCCGGCTGTTTGTCTGTGACAGAGAGTGCAGGCACAGTATATCACTATTACTTGCAAACACGCTACCCCAACTGTGTATCTCCAGATTGCCTACCGTGTGAAATGTATAGCCATGAAGAGGCACAAGAAGCGCTGTCTGCTTGTAGACAAGTTCTGGATGAAGCAAGGAGCTTCATTAGACACCACTAAAGTTTTGTGTGAGTGCCTTGCTGCTCTATGACCAATGTAGCAGCACCTCCAACTGTTCTTTTTGCTCTTTCAACTAATGTCCTTGTGTATGTTCTGTCTTTACTTGTCTTTTTTTTTACTTTTCTCTTTTCTTTTGGAAATGTTACCAGTAAGTTAGAGCTGGTGGTTTGCCGAGTGTCATCAACATTTAAAGTTGTTCATGGTTTTTTTTTAATCTCAACAAATATGGTGTTTGCAGTTTAATTTCCCCATGCAGCTCAGCTGAGTTAGCCTTTTCATATCTGCTATGCACTGCTATGAATATGTACTGACTGTGAACACTCATATACAGGTGTTCCAAATATGCATGAATGGCTGCAATTTGTTGGCTTTGACTGCCGGGCTGGAAAGCAGTAATGCCTATTTGTTGATATGCCAGTAGCAAATCTTGAAAGTAGTGAATGGGTGTTCTTTTGTTGAGAGTCAAACAATGTGAAAAACACTTCAAGAGACTTTCAGCTGGGCAACTGACAGATATCAGCTTCTTACTGTATAGCAGGTTATTTTCATGCGTGAAATATTTTGTACATTATAGGAAGATGGCCTTTCGTATGAAAATAATTTTTGTACACCCATCATCATGATCACAACTAGCACGATCTTCACTCGTTGATCAAATCAGTGAATATAGATGAGTAGAAACAACTGTGTTCTGATCACTATGCACAATCCATTCTTAATCCAAAATAATAAATCAGTACAGAATTAAATTTAGGACATTGGCCACAGTGTATGAGTTTGTATAAAATTTAATTTTATACGAAAAATTACGAAAAAACCTGCCACACAGTATATTGGGTTTCACATATCACTCTGAGTAGTGCTAGTATATATCTACACTTCACAGCATTTTGTGTCTTGGGGTGTTAGTACAACTGGTGAAGACCATGGTACATTGGTCGAAACGTTTTGTATAAGCAAAGCATTGCTGATGTCAGGGAAATTGTGGAGTTGTTTATAAACAATAGACAATGTTCCTAGTTACATTTCCCCTATTCACTAGCCATAATTTGTTTAACAAAGACATTTCAGCAGAGTTGCCTCTGCCTTCTTCAGTTAGAAAGAATGAATTTGTGGAGCACAGGACCAAGGGACACAAATTCATTCTTTCTAACTGAAGAAGGCAGGGGCAACTCTGCCGAAATGTCCTTGTTAAACAAATTGTTATGGCTGGTGAATAGGGGAAATGTAACTAGTAATGACAACCCAGTCAGGATCCCTGAAATCCTAATAGACATGTTCCTTGGACAAGAGTTATTTCCTCCAAAATCACATACTGCTTTGTTTCAGCAACACATGTGCATGCATTGCAGTGATTGGCATTGTTATTTGCGAGGAGTTGGATTGAATCAATGCCTATTCAACCAAGTATGATGTCCCAAATGATGGATCAGTGATCTTGAGCTGCTCAGAGTGAGGCTTCTCTGTGTCTGTCGAAGCACATAGGATCTATTCCAAGACTTGATTACAGGCTAAGTGCTAGCATACACAACAGAGCATGTGCATGCTGTGTCTTGTTTTTCAGCATTCAAATGTTGCAGAATTCATTGTGAGCACTGCACTGGTTTTGCCCCTCAGACCATGAACGAACTCTTGAAGAGCGATCTCTAGGCCTCTACTGTTCAAGTCTCAGGCTATAATCAATTGTAACTGAGGAGGTGCCTTGCTGCAAGACATCCATGTAGAGTGAGAGCTCATTGAAAGGGCTAGTATAAAAAAAAGCTGGACAAGGAAGAGTTCAGAAACAACAGGATATGATGCACTAATCTGATTTTATCACACTAAAAGTGTAAATAATAAATATTACACATTCAGAGAATCATAATGATCATTATTTGCTTACAGGAATTGACAGTTTCCAAGGCAAAGGTCAGAATATGCATGAGCAGTTTGTTGCTGCTGATTGCTATGCATGAGTGCACCAGTCCTTGCTAAACAGTCTACACAGATCATTAATTTCTGACTGTCTGTGAGTATAATGTTATCCAGATGGGAAAGAAAGTGCAACAGTGAAAGAAAAGTGAGACAGGGGAGTGAACATGTGAACATGAGGCTGGAGAGCTGTTGCATGACTGATGGTCAATTGGGTTAGGCGTGGAGTTACTAGAAACACTGACCAAGATCATGAATTGGCAAGGAAACACTGACTTCCTGAGAGTATGATTATGACATGCCCAAGCGACACATTACTGGCCACTGAGCCAGATTGTCCAGTGTGGGATCGTCTAAGAATCTGAGCTTGCCCCATGATTGGTGAAATTTTTGCAGTTGTCACTCGAAGAGGTAACAATTCTTATCAGCTAAGCACATGCTTGGCATCTTGACAGCAGCTTTGCTGCATACTGAATATGGCCCTAAATCCTTACACTCTGCTTCATCTTCAAATCTTCCCAACAGCCACACTAGAATTATTCGATAATAATTAAGGGAGAGTAGGCCAAGAAGAAGAGCCAGATACAAGCTAACTTGACTCAAGTCACTGCCTTGCAGAATCCACTCAAGTTGAACAGCACTGAACAACACTGAGGAATACATGCCACCTATGGCTGAGCATCATTTTTTTGTCAGCAAGTTGGTATTCATCAAGTTGTAATCTGTCTCATTTCTTGAGAAAAAAAACGATTCTATCTAAAAGCTCATTTCAACCTGCATGATGAACAGTTTGCATCTACAAACACTGGCATTCAAACAGCAGCTTTTGCTGCAGAGCCCAACTGAAATAATTTATCCATACAAGCATAGTAGATCATATGTATTTGCTACAATGAGACAAGTGTGATGTCAGCTTTACTAGTATAAATCGGGGCATGAGCAAAATAAACACTCAAATACTATTAAGTGAATAATAGATACTTTTCCGATTTCTAAGCCAGATAAGGCATGATCATGAACCCTATCATCTATTTCTCCAGTAGAAAAACATTTATGCATCCACACACATGCATGGCCAAATGTTGACTCAATGGAGGATAGCATGGATACTGGACTTGACAACAGCCATTTTGCACAACCGGTTGACCATCAACAAAAATGACAAACTTTGACAGACAGGACACTACACATAAAACTTCAGCAAAACTAATGGCCTATTTAAATGTCAGAATAATGTTGTATTTTCTGAAATGTGCTTGTAAAGTTGCCTCTTTTGGAATTCAATCTACTGACTAAATGATCTCACTTGTATACACGACTGCACTGTAACATATATCTAATAAAAGACATGTAAACTACGTGAACAAAGTCACCTCACTTTAAGCTAATTCTTTTTTCGCCACCTCAAAATAAGCTCTTTCGCACACCTAGCCAGGAACTGAGCAAACTCTACCAGCGTCAGCATACTTGCACCGGCAAACAGGCCAAGATTTCCACCAAAATCACCTGTGGAAATAACCGGACAATTTAGTGCCGACATCAATGGCATTGCTTTCACCATATTCTCTCTCTCTCTCTCTCTCTCTCTCTCTCTCTCTCTCTCTCTCTCTCTCTCTCTCTCTCTCTCTCTCT
>JAOWAW010125616.1:0-11997 GCA_028565695.1 Nicola tetela
ACACACACACACACACACACACACACACACACACACACACACACACACACACACACACACACACACACACAAGATCATAGTAGTCAATTGTACAATATGCATCATGAGTTTCTTAGCCAGATCAACTGGAGCTTAAACCATAGGAGCTGAAGATGGCGTCAGATGCCGAAATGTTCTCCAAATAAAACTTTCTTTCCTCACTCTATAGTCTTAAAGTAAACATGGTGTGATTTATCTAAAGAATGAGAATGAGTTATAAAAAGTCATACAATATGCTAATAATATTATGTCACAGTGGTATTGCACTGGCATTCTCACTACAGTTTGCCAACCACACTCATGATCAAACTCTATGAAATCAAAACACTTCACTATGCAGCTTAAAAAATGTCAAATTAGTACTTGTTAATATTCTCACATTAATTTCTGATACTTCACCCTTCCAGATAAGGTGATCAAGAGTCTATCAGTTGATGAGCAAGATGGCAAGAAGATTGCTTTGTTGAATGACCTGAAACCAGCAACAAAATATACAGTTCGCATTGCTGGTGTAAACAGCTTTGGAAGAGGGGAGCTGAGCAATGGACTGCAGATCAGAACACATGGAACAGGTAGAGATCAGATTTGCATTAATCAGTATGTAGTTGACTGGGAGCAGTCATTCAATGTCTGGGGAATGAGGCACATGCTGAACCCAAATTTTGTGCTATGCAGATGCACACATTAGACCATGCACTTCTTCCAGTCTAAGATTCTGGTAAGATCTTCCTTGACCTCATAATTTCTCATCTTATTGCTACACTCTGAAGTTTTCAAACTTATGACAAACTTATTTCTATTGAAATTAAAAAGTAAGTTTTAAGACTCTTGTCTATACAGTTGTTAACAAATGCATGATTTGGCTCTATCATATTACATAGCTGTTCCTTATAGAAGCAGACACAATTCTCTCAGACTAAGCCCACAATTGGACTACTTGCAGTTTGAATTTATATTTTTTCTGCCATAATGGAATGTGCATAGCAGGAAACTATGCATATCTACACATGCATATATCTGGATGCAGCTTCACAACAGATAGATGCTCATAGTTAATTTCTTTTCTCTTCTTTCGCTCAGTGCCTGGGCAACCTGTGATTGTCAACATAACCACCATTGACTATGGTGGGATGACATTGAAATGGCAACTGGATGATGATGGTGGTGACAAAATCATGCTCTGGCTGGTGCAATATCGACCACACTTGGAGAAGTCCAGTGATGATGTCGGCTGGCAGGATCACCTGTTGAAAGACAGCTCCACTCGCACAACTAAGCTGCAAAATCTCTCAGGTGACAAGGCGTACCAGGTCCGGGTTCGAGGGAGGAACATACATGGAGATGGCCCTTTCTCGGATACAGTCATCTTTAGCACTGCCTCAGCATCAAACAGTAAGCTTATAAAACATGCCTGGGCACTCAGTCAGAAGTCATTATCAATATCTTAAGCAGGTAGTAATGGTTTTGTTTATGAAACAGCAAATCTTGCCAGTATTCTGCTCATATGAGCTCAAAGACGCATCCAGTCTTAGTACAGCAGCTTGCAGTTGTTGACCTCAGACTATTGCAAGATATTTCCACCAAGAGCATTGACAGTCATGTGATATGTACCATGTTTGTCTGATGTACTGCTGCAGTGTATTGTTTCTGTGTATGGTGAATGAGTTTGCAAAGCTATTTTATCTTTTTTGCCAGTTTTGCTTTAGTCTTTCCTTTATTACAAACTCTCACTGTTTCCCCATGATGCTCTGTTTTTGTGTTCTGTTACTGTATACTGCCAACATAAAGCCAACCAAGCAGACTCCAAGGTGGACATTTGGCTCTACTGTGGTATTGCAAGCGCAGCAGCTGTAATTGTTGTCCTTCTTGTGGGTGTTTGTAAGCGTCAATTGCGGAAGGCAGCACCTTCTGCCATGCCGACGAAAGCGTTGGCCAAGATAGTCGAGCCAGACAGCAGTCGCCATGACAACTTTAACCGGTCAGAGTACAAGAGTAGTTTGGATACAGTCAGTGGCAGCATGCCATCGTCAGTGGATAGAAATGAATCAGCGAAGAGGCTTGCATCCTCCAACAGCTCAGACTCAGAAGACAGCACAAAAGTCAATAGTAACCATTCAGGTCATCGGATCGCACACGACAGTGTAAGCTTTGGCAACTACAGGTCAATGAACTACACTTTGTCTCTGCAAGAGCAAGATGAAGTCCTCCTTGAACACAAAAAGAAAAATGATGCTGACCTCTGGCCATCTGTTCCTCAGATTTCAGTGCCTTCATTTCACACACCATGGGGATCAAATGTAGCAGTAGGCAGTGACCTGGATGATCTCACACCACCAGATTTTCCTGCTTTTAATTGGTCGGGCCCACCTGGAAGCTATGGTGTCAGTCCTACTCTGGCAGACCTGCCTCAATGGTCTAAAAGCAAACCTTCCCTTGCCCAAAGTCAAGAAGCTGTGCTTGATGCATGGCTGTGCGGACCATCTCCAGCACTGCTGTGTGGATCATTTTCAAATGACTCAGCAAGAGGTGGGTTAGCCGAATCGGCATCACTGTCAAGTTTGCATGAGAAGTCCCACAGCTCACCAGATAGTGCAGAAGAGAAAACAACAACTTTTGAAAAGAAGGTAAGTTGTCATCTCACTCAGCTGGTCCCACTGGCAGAGGATGTTGTTTCAATTTATCACTTAGGAAAGCTCATCCCGTTTCTTCTGCATGGCTGACAAACACAATGAACAGTTCAAACCCTGTACTGTATTAAAACATCAGATTTATATTACTGTCATGTATCCAGTCTACACTACAGCCCAAAACAGCCAAATCAGGTGCTACTTAACTCATCATGTAGGCTACCCAAACAAAAATTTATGGGTAAACTCTGATAATCATGAAAGCATTTTCACATAGATTTTGAGCACGAAGTCAATCATACTTTATTAATTTCCTTCTCAATGAGGCATGGTTTTCCATCGTTTCCTTCCCTGCTTCATTAGCTACATGTATTATGAACTCCCACAGTCTGTTTCATCACCATGATTACCACATCCTGTTTCTACTGCCTCCATGGTATGTGTGTGTTACTGTTACCAACTGCACTGCTCTGGCATAGGTTGTTGTTGGTTGATTTGCTGGGTATGTGCCTGTTTTTGTCTGTTTTCAAAGGGTTTGTTTACAGCAACGCTGGTACCTTCACTGCTTCATAGTGTACCCCTCAGTCGCAGTACAGGCAGTTTGCCACCTTGCGCTAGTCCGCTAGGTAATGGTGGGATTGCAAATGGCAGAGTCTACACACCCCATGCAGCTCTTGAAAGATTCCGCACGCTTTCCCCACAAAGTTCCTCCTCAGCCTCAAAGGCAACATTGCAGAAGGCAAGCTCAGCAAATTGGATTGTCATGCAGAATGTCAATGGTTCGAACTATGTCTGGAAAGGCTTAAACTCCTATGTTTGAGTGTCAAAAAAAGAAGCAGTCGGGCTGTTTGAGAACTGCAGAGCCTGCTACATCATTTTCACACAACCCTGAGAGCTCTCGAATTGATCGTATTCATAAGCTTCTAGATGCTGATCATTGTCATTGAGCAAAATTTGTAATGATAGACGTGAAGCAAAAGTCTTTCATAACACACAATGCAATCCTTGCTGACCAGTTTGCAATTCTATTGCTGTTTGTCATTAATTTGTTTTTTAATTTAGTTCTTGCTTGTAACAATGAGACATAGCAAACTCTCGAAAAAAATCATTCACCATTCCAACCAAGGGGATGAGGTTGATGACTAATTGAAGTCTTAAAAGTTTTTATGGGATATCGTGCCAAAGGAAGTGCGATGCAATGACTCTACACATCAATGTATGTGTATTGCATACATGGTATATAAGCATATGAAAAACATGTAAACTAAGGGTGAGCTTGTAAAAAGGTGCTCCGCTACCCTTAATGGCACACAAAACCAGCCATTTAGGTCAAGTTAAGTTTCTCGTCCAGGAGAAAATGAAAATTGGAGCGGTTGCTTGTGAGGACCTTAGTTTTATTTTTGAGATTGTATGTATATGGGCTGGATACATTGGACAAGCCATCTTAAATAAAAACCAGACAAGTGGCAACAGATTGTCTAACTTTAGAACAGATAGTTTATATATCATCACAAGCGACCTAATCTTACGTAATAGTCCTCATTTAGATCTTCATGGTACGGTCCTAGTTCATTAGTAAAGGGTAGACACTACTTACTGACTACAACAGTGAGTGAGGGATATAACAGGTGTGCTTGGGTACCATGAAATGCAACATGTGGTTGCGCCATGTTGATCAACTATGCACACAAGTAGCCAACAGATCATTTTTACGTTTTTATAGATTTGACAAAAATAAAAATAAAAAACTATCCACAAACAGGCAGGAAAATCTGGACACGAGAGAAAAGACTTGTTTGCTGCATTTATAATTTCCTCAGAGAAAGAGAGCAATTTTGTTCTTCAGTAAAAAGAAAAACCTGCCATCCCTCACTTGAGGACGGGTTGTGTGTACCCAATGAATGTGATGATACCAGCAATGCTTGTGCTTCTTTACACAATTGCAAACTGGGCATAGTGTTGGCAAAATATAAAATAATTAAAGGAATCTAGAAATTTCAGCAGCATAGGAAAAAAATCGCAATTTCAGGTCCACAGCTTAAATCCTCGTATGTTTTCAGAATGCTGTTTTTTCTTTTTTTCCTTTGACCAGCTTTCTCCTCCTAGTGGTAGTCAAACTTAATCTGTATTATTTTATTGTCTGTAGTGGTCTGTATGGAAAAAGAATAAAATCTGTGAAGGTGCAATTGAAAATTTATGCAAGTATTTACAGAGTAAGCGTTAAGTGCAATGCAATACAGATGGTTGTGCATTCTTTATATGGGTGTGTGTGTGTGCTAGCATACACAAGAGATGCAAGTGTGTCAAGGCATGCTCGCCCATGTATAATGTGCTGTTGATATGCATTCTCACACCTTTTGAGCCACCACAGTACAAAGGTTCTCTCCGAATATCGGACCCATGTAGGATGTAAATTACAGGTACATTCTCATACGTGCTAACTGTTCCCCCATTTCACGCGAAGGTTGAAATCATATACTATGAATACTGTTCCCAGCAAGTTATAATTTAGCAGTGTGGAAGCAGCTGTCTGCTAGTTGAATGACAGCAAATTCCAGTGCTGCAATCATGGCCAATGCAGTAAATTGCCTTCGGACTCTGCCATTCCCTTTTCCCATGATGGTTATACATCTACTTGTATAGGTGAAGTACCAAATTAGAGTACTGATTGTGTCAAAGAGCCTTCTCTACTATCAGAGACAAGAATGCCACACCATTACACAGACTGACCACTATATGAACATGTCCACCGAGATCATTCTTATCTTAATGCTGATACAATAACGTTTAACCTTCTGGGAAACATTTCATCTACATCCGCATTACCCTCTTCCAATGCCTCCTGGCTAGTTAGTGGGACTAATGGAGCGTTGAGGGTGGAGAGGTACCAGTCATCACAGTGTCACAGTGACATGGTTATGGATTCCACAGTGCCAGCTACAGACGTACAACTCAAGTACTGTGATCTGCATGACTCTCAATTTTTCAGTGTCTTTAATGTTTCATTCTTTCTAACAATCTGAGAAGAGCTTTCAAATTATTGCTCAGGAAAGACTGTTCATTACTTTTGCATTACATTTTGTTGTCTAATGATGAAAATATGGAAAATACCATTTCTGGTAGCCCTGCTAGTAGCCTCTAACCTAACTGCTTGCTATAGGCAGGTAATCACCACAAACTCTTCACAACTCCTGCTTTGTGTCTACGTCTCTTGCTGTGAGAGGGCACACAATGTCAAACGGATGGCTTTGCGATCTCAAACAAAGAGCCTTGGCCAGGGCGACCCGACCAATGTCTTTGCTTATGTTGTTGAAGGCTATATCAAGGTGAAGCAAGGAAGAGTTCACCTCAAATACCATGGAAAGGGCAATGGTACCCACATCCCCAAAGGAGTTGAGAGCCAAGTCAAGTGTGTGCAGTGTAGAGTTATGCTTCAGCCCTTCAGCTATAGCACAAGCACCATCATCCCCGATAAAGTTGCAGTGGAGTATCAACTCTTGCAGACTGCCATTCTGGCAAAGGAGATTGCCAAAAGCCTGTGCTTCAGCATCCCCAACATGATTCCATGCCAACTTTAGAACCTGCAAGGTATCATTGTGCTGGAGAGAGCTGGCAATTGCCTGAGAGCCACTGCCACAGATATTGTTATCATCCAGGTCTAGTGTCATGATTGTGGCATTTTGGCAAAGAGAAGAGCCAAGGACACATGCAGCATCATCAGACAAGTTACAATCCCGCAGCACAAGCTCTGTAATCAGTGTTGTCTTCATGACCAGTGGTCTGGCAACGGCCTCAATTAAGAGCTTGCAGCCAGCAAATGAGAGTGACCTCAACTGTTTGCAGAAGGCAGACAACGCATCCCAAATCTCACACTTATCAGACGCCAAGTCAAAATACTCCAATGCTACTTCTTCCAGGCATGTGTTGGCAGAGAGAGAAGCGATCATCTCCATTGCAGGTGCGTTCTTCATTTCCTTTGTACTAACACACTCCGTCTCCGTCAACATATGCTGTGGGTAGGAGACACGGGCCAACAGGCTGGTTCGGTTTATTGCACAGATCATTTTAGAAACATTGCGCAGTGCCACTTGTCTCAGGCTGGTGCACAGTCCCAGTGCCGCTGCAAGGGCTGCAAGCTCGCCTGTTGTGCTAACATCTAGATGCATTTGAGATGGTAGCTTGAGGGTGGTGGGAAACGGGTGCTTGCCACATGCATACGCCTCATTGGCACATACTATCATATGCATGATAGCCACTTCATTATCATTGCCACTGCCTTGCAAGCTGCTGTTCATCTGTTTGGCCAGCCAATCAGAAAGGATGCGAAAAAATTTGCCGTGGTGACACCGTGGCAGGAGTCCAGCTATGAATTGCAGAACGGGGAAGCTATGTTTGTTGATGCCAAGTGTGTGCAGCTGATTGTCCAGCACAGTGTTTGGTTCCTTGGATAGCACAACCGAACAGACAATGCCATGTGCAGCTAAAAACTCATGAATGCTGAGGTGGTGAAAGGCATGTTGTTCCACCTCGGCTAGACCAATACGTCTCTTTGATCGAGACAGAAGACCCAACTCGACAACACCTCGTCTCGTTCCACCTGACAACTCATGAGCACTAAACAAGACCTTGTTCACTGCCAGTGTTTCCATGGCAATGCTGCTGAGTTGAAAAAGAAGCTCGCCAACCGGGTGATCCCTTGTGACATCAGCAATTTCTTCACACAGCTGAAGAAATTCCAAGTCTTCTCTGATGTCTGCGAATGGCAGATTCGGCGGTGCGAGAGCAAGTTGCTGTCTCTTTGCAGCACGACGGAGGAGGTTCAACACCAGCTGCGAGTACAGCTGTGTAATTGTCTGAGGTGCGCTGTTTGGCAATTGCTTGAAGAGCTCACACACCAGTATGGCCAGGAGTGGTATGTACATCAGTGCTGCTATGGCAGTGTGAGTCACTAAGTACTGCGTGATTGTCTGCGCCAGCTCATCATCAGTCTGCCTTTTAATGAACTCTACCAGTTGTGTACTGGTAAAACCAACAATCTCCACCCTTGCATCATATTTTGAAAACAGACTGTCAGCCAGAGGGCAAGACCGTGATGTCACCAAGAGTGAGGCCCTCGGCAATGCCTTCCCCTCCAGAAGAAGTCTGATGTACGAAGAAGAAAACACACTGACGGGGATTTCATCCACACCATCAAGGATGGCCAACATCTTCTCACCTTGGCAGACTTCCAGTTGAGAAGCTGCTTTCTCTGACGCACACTTTCCCATCCCTAGAGCAACAAACAGGTCCGCTAGCGATTTCGCCGTCTGGACCAGCGAGTCACGCAGCTTCCAACACACCACCAGCTTGAGGTGAGGCCAAACATGGCCTCGACCAAAATCAGCAGTCGCCTTGATGCACAGCATACTCTTCCCAGTGCCAGCTGAGCCGTAAATACACACTCGACGACTTGTGCGTTTTGACGCGCCTTTCTCAGAAACAGCCTCGTCGCCAGACCTTTGAGTATCTCGACTCTCAGGCCTGCCAAAGATGGAATTTGATTACTCTAAGCCTGCATCCTCCAGAGACACCGGAAAAAGTTCACTCAGCGATAAGAGCTGTTGTACAACATGCTTTCCCGACTGTGTACCAGAGGCCTTCGACCGCTGGCCGGAAGCATGCCCAGTGCGATCCCTCGCTGAGGTTAGCTCGGTAATTGCAACAGCAGGATTAACGTACACTTCGTCGATATGGACTCGCGTATCACTCAGCCATTCCATCAACTCCACCTCCTCCTCTTGTCTGTAACGAAAGCGCAGTTCGTCTCCCAGCCATTCCAGTTCTCTCCTATCCTTGAACCCTTCGTCGGCTGGTACTAACGACGCCCATTCTCCTTGGCACTCTTTGAGCAAGTCTGCCTGCTCGCTTCTCAGCGCCTCTATGAAGTGACCGAATGCATGCTCCCCCTTACGGCACAACTCGTCCAGCAAACTCCGGGCAGCACCGTTGGCCGTTCTCTGTGCGCGAATCAGCTGGTAGTCATCGTTCGCTGGCGAGAACACGAACCGTCCGACAAGAAAGTCAAGAATAGCGGCTGTAGAAAGCCTCTCTACCAGCAAGGGCCAGTTGGAGGCCAGCCAATGGTGCTGATCTTCCCTCATCCGATATTTGGAAACCCAGCGCTGCAAGACCACTCGGTTAGGGTCTCCTTGAAGATCTCTTGGGCACTAGCCTAGCTGGTGGCGTGGGTCAACCGTCTTCAGGGTCAAGTTGACACGATCCATGTTGCGGAAAGCTCAACACTACTAGATCTGTGAACGTCTGCCTGTAGATCTACATGTGTATGTAGAAGTTGTAACGTAACTGAGCTGCGCTAGTCGACACCGGAACGCCAGCTGGTGGAAACCTACGCGCAGAGACAAGAACAATACAGTAGGACCGCGTACTGCACATACTCTTTAGACAAACACTGTACTGGTCTACCTGGTGAATTCTGGTGAATCGGAGTTGCCAGTGACTACACATGTAAAAGGGAACATGACAAACGTTAACTGACAAGGGTAGAACGGTTTTGAATGGGTTACACTTGAATTCCAACACCATCCCAACTCGCGTTCAGATCCCCAGTCCTCTCCTTTAGTCCAGTGCCAGTTCTTCTTTCTTCGGTTAGTTGAGATGGTGTCGTGAAACGGTGACACTGTAGCTCGACCGTGACAGCCACTCAACTCAAGCTGAAGAGGTTTTAAATTTTGAAGCCAGAGCGTATATATAAAGTTATTTTTGCAGTCATTTGATACACGTGGACCCTGGCCGCGGACGATGATTTAGTCTGGCGTTCCTCCCAGGGATTAAATTTATGGTCATATTGACGATGGTGCCAGACAGCTTGCTCTCATAGATCTGGGGACAAAGGTCAGAAATTTCTAGCCTCATCGACTTCTCCAACTACCGGTAGAGAGTCGCGTATCACGAACAGTAATTTGCAAACAGCGTAAGAAAAAAGTGTACTGCTCTACACGGCTTAACCTGCTACCGGCAGTTGGAAGACGGCTACCAGAGTGGGGCACTGGCGCATATCAGGGCTCCATGAACAGGCCATGTCGAATGTCCTTGCCTGACCGAGGATGAAACGCGACCATGATAGAAGCACATGAGACAGCTGTTCATCAATGTTGCATGAGTGACTGAATGTGTGTCAGCACCGCATCATGAATCATGATAACTTATGACAATTGTTTGGTGACATGGTTACCATGACGGTGTAATTAGCAGAAATGTAGAGAGGGAGGCTAGAAACACCACGGAAGACGTCCTAGAAGAGTGATACGGAGAAGTGGGAGAAAGCGAGAGACACTGGCAGGGGAAGGGGTGGGCCTGGGAAGAGCAAGGGTCAGAGTCAGTGACACTAAAGCCACCACACCAGCCATCAGCTAGATCAATTCTTATTCACAGATATAAAGCACGTACAACAAATTTAACAGCTATAATCCAGAAACAAAAGAGGGCAAGGGTTATCAATACAACAGTACGTTTTCGAAAATAAAGGAAAAAAAGATTTAAAATCCTTGGAAAATACGAGTCCTTGATGACAAACAAACCAAAACAAGAGGGTGATATCAGAAAGACCCATCCTTACTTGAGACACGTTTCTTTGGCTCGAGGCTCTTTATCTCCTTCCACAAACCGCTCAGTTTGTTCTCTAAGTCAAGATATAGTTATCACAGCAGTGCAAAGCCAATGGCTAAAAAAGACGAGGCACAGCTGTGGCAGCCTTTGACAGCAGTTCAAAAGTCTACTTTGATGTCAGTATATCAAATGAGTCGTAAAAACCACACCAAGGCTGCAGTGTCTTGACAGTGCCAGTCATAGATGCTGTGGAGCGAGTGACACCATACGGACTGACGTTCCATCCAGAGCATAGCTGTAAATTTTCTGAAGTGCAAGCAGTGCCAAATGGCAAAGAAGAACATTCAATAGGTTAGCTGTTACATGAAGAGAATCTGCCAGCACACCAGTCACAAGAAACATTTTTAGAGAGATGTTTCATGTTATGACCACCCAGTCAGGCTCTCCCAAGGCACACCTTGGTGAGCTGCTCATTACCCTTTACTAACAATGTATAATGCAGTCTTAAATCCTGACTACTGCAAAATCAAAACCTGTAGTGTCCACTTTCATGACGTGCAAGATTTGCCTGTTTTGTGCAAACATATCTTTTCCAAACTCTGCTCCAAACACGGGCGTAACAAGGACGAAAGGGCCCATTTCCAACCTGTTGATAGATACAAATCTGCTACCTGATGTTACATTCCCGAATGTTGTGGTTTTACTGATTGAGCAAAGGCTGTAAAAGTTTCCAGAACATGAACCCTTCTGGGTTTTTCAGCAACAGCTCTTCAAAAGAGGCACTGCAAGCTCTTAACAAACTGTCATGATAGTTGCACAACGGTGATAGTTATGCCTACAATCCAGCAAAATTTTTCACGAAAAAGGATACACTCCCCAGTTTTCTCAATGCCACAACAACACTAAGACAAACAGTTCATCAGCTACAAGAAACTACAACCATCTGATCTGTAACACCACAGGATAGCAAGAATGCCATGGCAAGAGAACACTCTTCCCATCTCTCTCCCTCCCTCTCTCTCTCTCTCTCTCTCTCTCTCTCTCTCTCTCTCTCTCTCTTTCTGAGTTTCCTTCAAAAGAAGCACAGAATATCAGAAGCTTGCTCAACAGCAGAATCTTTGTCATTCAGACATTAATCACCAGATTTTTTCAACTTTGAGTTACCTGGCTAGCTAAAGTCCCTATTTAAAAGTCCTCTTCCGACAAATGACCTAAATTAAAAGCTGAGATCTGGCCGTTGGCAAATCAAAATTGTACATTCCAGTGATGCAGCACTTCTATAAACACGTAACAATTCACACACAGGTGGGAGCACATACACACACAACACACACCCACGCATGCATGCACACACATGCACACACACATGCACGCACGCACAAACACGCACGCACGCACACATGCACACACACAAATACACATATATGCATACACACACAGACACACGCACACGCACGCGTGCACACACACACATACTGGCCCATCCAAAATTCTGATGAGGTGTCCCATTTGGTGTCTAAAGCTAACTCCTGGGGACCTGTTACCTCTATACACACGTATGATTTTAGTACCCTTTATACCAACTTACCCCATAGAGAATTGAAGGAACGCATTCCCAAATTGATCCGAGACAGCTTTAAGGGTTTGGCTATGAGGTACATTAGTGTTGATAAGTCATTCCAGGCAACATGGACAAACAGTAAAAGGCAAAGCATGCTACTCCTTT
>JAOWAW010125650.1:0-11997 GCA_028565695.1 Nicola tetela
CCTCCTACCATAGAACAGTGCTATGATGAGGATGTGTCTATCATTCCAGATTTGTTGTTCAATTTGCTGGCATGGATTACTGATGGCGATCACCCTGAGCAGTCCATACCAGAGGAAGGTTGAGTTGCAGTCACAGCAAGGAAAATGAAATGGCTCATTCTATCCATCGCCCAAGACTTACTGTATTGTACACGGCATGGACAGGTGAAAACACTGAAACATGTTCTGTTGCCTTTGACAGTGGAGCATTTTACATGAAGTGCGAAAGTAGTCACTCTTCTCAATTGCTTTGAACATGGGATATCACACAGCCAAGTTAAGGAGTTGGACACAGCCCTAGCAGAGCAGGCTCTAGAATAAGCAGATGGAATTCCCATTCCTTCTCATATTGATTGTGCTCTTCCAGTGGTCTTTGCTACTGACAATATTGATTTTCTCAAGGAAACTGTGACAGGGGCAAGCACAACGCATAGCACTAGTTCCATTGTTGTGCAACACATGGCAGCCATTTTCAGAATGACAGCATGTGGATCAAGCAATTTGCCACCAACCTGCAGCGCTCTGTACCACCATATTCAGCAAGCGAACTATCAGGCGGGAATTTGGCGTGGGGCACTGACCTCTGGTGAGGTTCCAAGTCCAGTTGAGCATGGTTGGTATTTTGCTCAGGAGACTGAGGCCACAGATCCAAGTTTACATATAGTGTGGATGTCACAGCTCCCTGCACCTCTGGCACTTTTGGAGTTGGTTTCCTGCAGTTGTTCTTCTGGTTGCTCCACTAATAGATGCAAGACCATGTTGCTCTGCACTGATGCTTGTCGCTGCAAGAATTGCTCGAATTGTCCATGGGAAATCATGGATAATCAGCTCCGGATCATACCACCCACATTTTCTGTCATGCATCAACTTCAAATTACTGTATACCTGTTGTGTTTCAGGTGACAACACTGACATTTCTCTGTCTGTCTCCTTTGCTTGAGTTTTCATTTAATTTTGAACTTCACTGTCATCCTTAGCAATTTCCCTGTTTTCAGGGAACAATGCATTACTGCCATTACTGATTTCTTTTCACTTGGAATGTTCAGTGGCATAGCCAGTGGCAATTATGTACAAGAAAAATAATACTATCATGACAATGTACATGTACACTGAGTCAGTGTGTGTTTACAATTCAAGCACAGGCATAATCATTTAATCCCAACCTAACCCCTGCTTGCAATATCTTTCTAATATAGTCAGGACAATATAAACAAGCCCTAAACCCATAAACAAGTTCTTGAAATTGGTCTACAATCCGTTAAAATAAAAGGCTGGGGTGGTTGCCATAGCAATGCCAAGCAAACGATCAGTGGTGTTTTTTTGGTCAACTTTGGACACCTGAAGAAGGCAACGAGAAGTTAAAAAATCATCCTTAGACTAAAACAAAGACATCCAAGCAATAAAACCTTGCCCCCCCCCCCCCCCCATTTGTAGGAATAAACTTTTCTTTTTCAGACTTGGCCTACACAGGTAGCTGATGTTTCTGCATGTTCTACATGACTACATGTTCTATGTTTAGGGAATGCCCCACAATCATGCGTGAGTACACTGTGGTGACTCACACCGGCGCCCTGATTTTTCCTTCTCCTTTTCTCCCCTGTACTGTTACCAAGACTGTAATATTTGTAAGCATTAATTTATTTCTGTCAATTTTACACCAGCTAATTTTAATGCATATAATAGCCTTTGAATTGATCAGGTCGAAATTGAAAATTTACGAAATTGTTGGTTTTAATTAATATGAACGTTTTAGATTTATAGTGTATCCTAACTAAGAGTAACAGTGACAGAATGACTATAGTACTGTGAAACAACAAATTTTACAGACTATTAAATTTGCACCAGATTTGCAAGGCACCCCAATTGTTGAAAATTATTGTCTTGTGAAAGTGTTCTGTATACTAGCATATGATGAGGTAACATGCAAATCACTTATCAAGCTACTCTCCTGAGTGTACTAGAACTTGTCCAGCAGTAAGATGAAGACTTGAGAGAAGGGAAGAATGAGTGAAGTAGGAAGATAAACAAAAAGCAGAACATTTTAGTCACAAAGATTTTGGTCATTGGCAATTTTCGGAATGTTCGGTCAGAATTTATTTTTGGTCATTGCACCAGCGACAGTGTAAAATATTCAGTACCATAGTAGTAATTAAAAAATAGGTCAGGATTTAATTTTTTGTCATTTAGGCTTGATACCAAAATGGCTGAAAATAAATTCCAACCAAATTTTTCTGCTTTCAATGGCAGTAGACTAGGGACTGAATAGGCATGTTAAGCCATAACACGGTGCAAAGGAGTGTAGCCAAGGAGGAAATGTTAAACAAATGGCTAGTTAGAGAAATGTGTGTAATTAGTTACTGTTTAAAAGTTTACTTTAACTTCGCTTCCTGAATTTCAATTGGAGGGCTGTTCCACAATATATGATAACTGCTAAAGGGAACAACTTGATAGCACCTTTGAGCTCTGCTTTTTTTCACTCTGGGCACCAAGTACACAGTTTAATGCAGGTTGCAGTTGGCTATGGGAGACAACTTCAGTGAAGATGGCATGATAATAATTTTTTCAGATACGACAGTGCAACATTGGACTTAATACTGAAGAACAGCAGTAATGTATGATATTATAACCTTCTATAGAGTGGAGGCAGAGACATCAGGTGTCTTTGACAAACTTTTCTTGCTACTTTGCAGGCTTGGGATAAGTACTACCTCTCCACTCAGAGAGCAATGTGTACACCATCTGTGAGTGTGTGAAACTCATATATATTTTCAAAATGGCTCCAGTATTGAGTATTCCACGTAATCAACTAACCATACCAATTCTTCTTCCACAAGAGGTGCATGCCTCAGTTGATGTGGTCCTCCTAAGTTAGATGGCTGTTGACATTGATGATAAGACAAATTAAGGTGACAGTGCTGACCAACTCTATTGGTATCGTTGTAGCAGACATTCTTGCATACTCATTACTTGCGTCTACTTTCCTGAGAGATTTCCAGATGTTCACTCTTTTGGGCAATAAAAGTTATACCCCAGGTAGTTGCCCACCCCAGGTGCTGTAACTTCATTAATTTTTGGTGTACATGTAGTTTAATTTTGAGTTATTTTGATACTCACCCTCTGATGCCTAAAATTAATAAACTAGACCTAAACTTATTATTGTAAATACTACCTGATTGACCAGCCTACAATCTCCATGCGCATGATGAACTACTCTGTGCATGCGTGCAGCCCACAGCCACTTCTGTACCCGAATGGTGTGTGCAGGTGAAGTCAACACTCTACTCACACAACTGTGGATTCAGAGTCCCAAAGATTTGTTTTCACTACTGTGGACTCAGAGTCCCAAATATCTGCTTACACTACCATGGACTCCCAAAGGCTATTGCACAAGTAGATCAAGCCACAACTACCAAAAATTAACTACACCAAAAAGGTCAGCACTAGCTCTGCAGTTACTGAATTTTTCCCCATAACAAATTAGTAAAATGACAGTAGTTGTGCAAAAATACCAGTAGGTTGATTGCAAAAAATTGTCATTTACAGTAGGTGCATCATGGCCTACACACACATCAACAAACCAAAACTTCCATAGCTGTCCCACCTAACTGCTTGGTTATTTAAAGACAGGCATAAAGTTCCCATGCTGTAACTATAATGGCAACAACTAGCCTGGCAGCCAAGTCGTCACATTAACAACTAGATCTGTACTGATCTCTATGCATGTAGATCTACTGGTGTGGCTACTAGAATGCCCAGGTATCATTGGCACATGCACATCCTACTAATTATAACAGTTACTAACACTAACTAGTAACCATGGTAACAGTTACTAACACTAACTGGCAACCATTGCAACAGCAAGCTAGCACTGCCTTATAATGGTATATCTACAGTCTCTGCAGCAACCCTGCCAGTCAGTGCATAGTATAGTGTAAGAACACACATCAGTTTTTGCAGCAGGCAATTGCACTATGAGCTACTCTGGTGCTAAAGGCATCATATGTCAACTGTCTGGTGGACATGTTGAAGGCCAGTGAGAGTCATACATGCATAATCCGCAATACCCCACCTGAGGTCAAGTAGTTGTTAATTTACCATGGTACAACACCTTTATGGTACAACACCTTTCAATGATTGGTGTTCAGTTCACTCTTTGTTAAACCTGATAGCATTGCTATAGAGCAGCCTTCCAGATCTGAAAAAGTATATAGTTCTATACAGATCCTTAAACTTTCAATGTGCTTGATGACATCACTTGTCAGCACAAATTGGGCTTTTCATTTTGTTGTTTTGACCTTATTTTTAGGTATGTTTTATAATGCATAATGTCTAGATGCTCCTTTAGTTTCTCAGTCAAAGTAATTTTGCTGTTGAGTCATTGAAATAAAACAAACAAACAAAAGCTGATGGTTTCTTGACAGGGATGTATCTCCAATAAGACCATATCACAGGTAGCAGACCATGTCCACCCAAAAGGAAACTTGGCATCAATTAATTAATTTAAAAAAATGGTCGCATTGCTGAATTAACCAAAAATATCTCAATGCCAGAAAAGCCACCACGTGCACTGTCTTGTTGGGGCTTTGTCCTTGTTAACCGCTTTGAAGTTATCATTGCATCTGAGGAGCATACACAGCCCCTTTAACCCTTTCACATTTTCAGATTTGACTGGATAAAATTATGTCTTTTTCTACAGCATGGCCGTAAGTTTTCCTTGGTGCAGTTTTCCAAATAGCAACCTATAGACATTTTCTGAACAACAATGCCTTCTGTACTTCTGGGAGCTGAAAATATTAACAAAAGAAGTGTATCACAAATCAGAAGTATATGTCCACCAGCAACACAAGTATATGTTCAGGTCTAGGCTTGAAAATTAGCTGACAAACTGTCAAAAAAGGGAGCCTTTACTTCACAGCAACTTTTACAACTGACTAATTTAGCATTGTCTTGAGTCTGAGCTGGAAACAGGGTCTATACTCCATGCATGCAAATAAACACATATTGCAACCAGCCACGTCTGCATCCTCAGTACCTTTTCCTCTTCCTCAACATGTTGCTTGGGAATGCTGTTGCACAATTTTAAGGAGGCTCAAAGCGAATCGACCATATATGGTTGAGTTTACTACATGTATGTGAAAACATGAAAAGGTTAAAATCATAAGAGTACCATAAGTTGGTAAGGAACCCAAGCAAGGGGCTCTTTAATGCTTGGGCTGTGCCTAATAATGCTTTTTTCCAAGACTCGTTTATTGCTGAAATGAATGCCACCATTATGTCTGACATCCTAATCATCTAGCTTCCTGATGTCGAGCTCAGGTAATGCTGATTCTCAATGGCGACGGACAGTGGGTGGTTAACGTGCACTATTTCTAATTTTCTATTCAGGAGGTGGTGATTCATTGCGGGCTCAAATCCACCGAAAGGCTCAATTCCTAACTGATGCTGGGAGGGTTTGCCTGATCACCCAGGGTTTTAAAATAATTGGGAAATAATTTGGGAGGTTTCACCTACTTTGGTAGGGCTATGCTATTTGGCCAAAGCACATTAAACATAAATGAGCTTTACCTTTACCTTGAGGTATTTTTCCTAAGACAAAGTGGAATTAGAAAATGGCAGCAATCTTAATTCTGGTCTACTTTGTTTTCTATTCCACTCAATTGCCTAACACAGCCACATTCATATGCTTTAAAATGTTTAGGTAAGAAAAGGTAGGTATAGTGCGTGGGTGTGTGCGTGGGTGAGTGGGTGCAGGCAGGCATTGTCGTGCACTGCATCTACATGTAGATCTCTGACTGACAAACAGGAAAGAAAATAGCATCATAGTTATGATCATCATATCCTGAAATGGGTTGCACTTTTCAAATTTATAAGTTCAACCATACCATGCAGTAAGCATGTCCTTTTACAGCTACTGGACTACTACAGGGATTTATTAATTTCCTGCATGCTGGAACTTCTATGTAGCCTTTACAAATTCAAATTATGACCATTCACAGCTTCTCACAGCAGAACATTGCTGGTGTGCGTGATTGTGGAGTTAGGTAAGGCACCAGTGGGAGGAACAAAATTTAAAGTTAAAAATGCAGGTAACCTTCCAAAAAATTGAAGCAGTTTGTGTGGCTGTGATCTGTCTGAACTCTTCAATGTTCATGGAGTTCATGGTGTGATCGGCTGTGAACTGTTTCTGGTTGAACAAGAGGTAGGAGCAGGTGTTGGTGGATTGGACCGGTCAAGTTGTGGCAGGTGTGATGATGCCACAGATGAAGGTCGTGACATTCGCCGGGTGGTGACACCAGAGCTGGCACGAAATGTTTTTTGGTAGCTGGAGGTCATCATATCCACTTCACAGCCAGCAGCTTGAGGTGGATTGTACAGGCGAGCAGGTGCTGTCCATGTGTGTGACCTGCCACTGTACATAGTACGTGAATCATTCATTGGGAGAGCCATGCCCATAGCTGACTGTGACCTTCGGTGGCTGGTATTCCATGCAATGAAGTCTGGCTTAAATTCTCCACTTTTTCCTGAAACGCGCCGTTTTCCAAGACCCTGTAAAAGTGTAAAGCAAAAAGTTATCTGAAACTTGATGAAAACCCTTGAAACAGAATTCTTGAGAATTTGAAAGTGTAGTTCTGCAGCTGGAAAGTCAAGTGTAAGAACAACTTGAAAATGGCCACTTTAACATGTGCCAGAACTAAAACATTCTCTACACCATCATTGCAATAACATGTACAGCATTGATTTACTCAACATTGCTAGATAGAACTTTTTTGTATATGCACTGGCCATTGTGTACAAACATAGTTTTATAGGAAGTGCACAATATATGACGTGGCGACATTGCTGATATCTTGAGGCTGTACATCCTGGGCCTACTAAAGATCTGCCGGTCATTACTCAACATTCAAGATAGACTCTGACTGAGCTACAGATGTAGATATCTCCAGCAAGTGTTTGATCTGTGGCAAGTTTCCATAGATAACCTAACTGAACCCAACATTGCTGTGCAATGATAATTGACAAACCATATGCACCCAGGGGTGTACCTGGGAAGGCAGTTTGAAGGGATTCCAGATGAGTATAGTGGGGGTCTTGGGTCCCCTTGGGAATTGAAAATTTTCAATTTAAGGTGGTCCAACCTTTTCTTACATTGAGAGGAAAACAGAGGGAATTCCAAACATCCAGAATGCAATGCGAAGTACACTCTAGTGAACCTTATGGAAATGACATTGCATGATTGCAGTTCTATAATTATAATTAGTCAACGATATTGAACCAAAACATACACCATACATATATACTGGGTGATTGTTCCAAATATAAATTGAAGTCTGCTGAGGTTACATGTATTTTCTTTTGCCAATGGTGCGCCCAGATTATTCAATCATGCCTGGTTTGTACCATAGTGTCTGTAATTCAACCAGCAATGGACATGCCATGACCAAAGCATGTCCTTGGATTGTCAATCTTACACTGAGTCACACAGCTCGGTTGATGAATTTAAATAGAAACACCTGCCCTGAAATCTATACTGGTATTAGCCACAGCTGGTCGACATTTTGACAGATGGACATGTACAAAAGGAGTTTGATTTATAACCAGCTGCTGTATCGAGTCGCATTGCACCAGTTTGACTGAGAAGGAATTAACAGGAAATTATAGAGCTGCAAGCAGCCCACTAAGAAGAGGGATTACTGATGGCATGTTAATATCATCTTCAATTGCTATATGTCCTATAGTGTTGATGTTTTGCACACATGAACATCTTGTGCATCCTTGCATCTGGATGTACAAAGCAAATCAGGGATGAGGTCAAATGAAAGTCTTTCACATACCACAAGTGGTGATTTCAAACACCAACCTGTCCAAAGTAGAGGCCGTCATTGCAAAACGTATGCTTGTTGTCATGGTTGGAGAACGGGTGTTTCCGATACATCAGTAGCTGCCATGGCAGAAGATTGCAAAACAACATAAGCTACATCAGATCTTATGCATGCCAAGTCTGATGAAAAGTGGCAGAGAGTGCATGTTTGCCCCAAAGTCCTCATTGACTGAGTTGGGATTACTCAGTTGTAGTTACAAGCATCCTCACCTCCATTCGCCTGTTCAAAATATGTGGTGGTTGTGGTGCAACGTTTCTGCGAAAGTCAGCCTGATAGTCCATGTCCTCTCGTGTTCGACAACGGAAGTGTCCATAAAAACCAGTTGGAAACTACACACAGTGAGACATATAAGAAATATGTTTAGTAATATACATGTGTGTATACCGAGTCTACCAGACTTCCTGCACATATGTTAGGAAGATTGACACATGCATAATACATGTATGTTATTAGCATTGCTCAATTTAGACAACTACTGCCCTACTTCGCCATGTTTAAGCCTACCCTGTGTAAGTCTATATCATGCCTACAGTTGTGGTAATGTGCCTGTGTATCAGGCTATAAGCCCAGGGAAGCATGGGCCTACACGTGTATAAGCCCCCTGCACGGCTGTGGGTGTTGCCTGGGAGGAAATACAGTGTCAGAAACTTAAGGAGTATCCACTTCTTCCAGAAATGGGAGTTGCCAATGGGCTCAGCAACGGTGGCTGGCAAGTCAAAATTCATGAAAACTCATGCACATCAAGAACATTTCCAATTTTAAAATGCCCTCAGTAGATGGTGTGGTGGTGGTCAGTGATGCTAAAAGCACCTTGAATGAATCACCAATGCTTTTGCTGATGAATTTAAATCCTGTCACTCTGAAAACTTTGATCCAATGCAGAAAGTGTCCATGCTAAACACAGCATCATTCACTTTTCTACCTGTTGTAAATGTGCACAATTTGTAAGTGTAGGCAATGTTGATCTAAATGAAAATATGACTTTTCAGTCCCTGTCTTGGTTTTCATGGCAATGTTTAAGCCCACACACATATAGGCCCAGGCATGCGCAAAGGGGTACTTGAAGCTAATATAAGCCCAGAGCTTATATACAGAAGAATACAGTAGCAGAATAAATGGAACTTTGTGCACAGTACATGTATGCATCACTACATGTCGGAGGCATTATTAACACAAACTGATCCTTTTCCAGTACATGCATGTACTCATACCAGCAGTCTACAAAGAGTGGCACAAGCTCAGCTGTAGTGAGTGCGCAGCCAGAACTGCTTTTTTACTGCTAGTATAGTGTTCAACAGTGCTCTGGCTAGTGGTGTTAATCGATCAAAAGTGAATACCTTGCTGCGTTACCCTGTTATGCATTGCCACACACCTACGCAGAGCCCACCACTGCACACTTAATATCTATCAGTAAGGGACACACAACTGTCACAATGTGGGCAGAGCAGCCAGGATATTTATCACATTAGACCCTTACATTAGACCTATATTGGGTAGGCTTTTGTTTCTAAAACATGCTTGATTACTGTACAGTCTAATGCAATCATTGTCATGACAAATTCAATTCTATCGGTTCACCAATAGATTTGGTAAAAACTAAACAAATCAAGCAAAGCTTTAAAGCTTCGAAGCAGTGGTTGATTTGAACAAATTTCTCCTGATTTAATGTGGAAAATGAATCAGTCAGAGAAAGTCACATAGTCCACCTGGCATCCAACCTGCACCATGATAATGATAATTCAGAGGATACTTTTGATACATATTACTGTTGTGTGCTACGTATAGACAAGTAGTGTCATCAGACCGTGACACAACAAAATGAACAGCTGCAGACCATGCACCGTCATGTCAGCATACATTCGGCTATAGTCTATGGGGATGTATGTGCATAAGCTCTTGCAAAAAGTGGTTGTATATTGCTCCCTTTGACAACGGTACACCTGTAGCACACCATGCAGCCAGCAATTGGTAAACTGGAAACTTATACTATTGCATGCGGCTAGACTGTGTACTGCTACATATGCCAGCGATACTCGTGACACATATAACCAGAAAAGAACCCAGAAAACATTGATTATGCTGATGCCATCACTTCGCTGGAACCCTTGCCTCTTGTACAAAGCCTGCCAATATGTATAAAACAGAACATTGAGCCACAAGGATCGTGTGCCACAACAGCAGTACGTTGAACAGCCAACAAGGAAGAGCAATCTCCCCCAGCTACTTGAACTGGCCTGTAGTTCAGAGAAGATCAAGCTATGAGGAGCTCCAAATTCTTTTAGATCTATAAATCATGATCATCAAACGTTTGTCTACAGTAGTGGCTCAGTGCCATGACATGTGCATGTTTGCACAGCTTGTGTGACTGTATATTCAGTGAACTGTGTTGAAAATTTGCCTCAATTCTGTGATGTACATAATACACTGGTGTACGTGTAATAATAAATTCTGTCTTAATGAGAAGCCCATATGTTATCATGGTGATCACAAGATATTGCATCTGATTCGTATTTAGGGCGTCAATTTGTAAATGATTTGTATTCGGTGTCACGATGACTCATTTCAACTCTAGTATAAACTAGACTGAGTATATGCCAAACAGATTGTGATAATAAAGTTTCATTCAAAGTGACATAACATGGTGCAGCGTCCCTTCCTTTCCACCTTTTGCTGCCCTCCTTCAAAAATACACATGCTAGGGTTCAAAATTGAAGTGCGAGCAAGGTGTGAATTTTTTGCTGCACCCCCTCAGCATTCCTATTCAGGATTCACACAGGTTCTGGAATACCCTGGAAATCAATCATACATAAAACTAGCCTTGTATATAGTGGCATAGAAATTTATAAAACTTTACATGCGTTGACTCAGAGGCTGTTATAATGAGCTGCACTGCAAAAAAAGAGGAGGAACAATGTGCAGCGATAAAGGAGCAGCGGGTCATCACTGCCAGCAACTAGGTGTGAAGCAATTAATCTCTGATTAATCATTTCATGATCGTTAGGAATGCCAAACAATTCAATTATGAAACCAAACGATTAATCGGCCATGTCAAGTTTCTGCATTCGCATGTATGTACAACTTTACAGTCTTCAGGTTCATATGTCGTTACGCGTGTCTCAAGGACTGTTACAATACAATGCAAGTACATGTAGCTGTGTAGAAGTGAATGCGCACTGCTACGTCATGTATTAGTTCATGTTGTTTGGGTACCAGTATAGTGATAGGATGACAGATCTTACGGACTCTTGCATGTTGTAGTAGCAGGGGTCAAGTTCTCGATGCATGTATGTTTGGAACTTGACGGGAGAAGGACGATATGAGATAGGTTTGCAGCCTTGTGTACATTAGTGTGCTTGACAGAGCAATGTTTGTTTGTTAGAGGAGGCTTCTGGCTGTGAGGCCCATGATGCTGAGGCATCACCAGAATTACCTCAGCTCCGTGATCTGAAAGATCTGTAATCATTGCACTATGCCATACATGTGCAAGGTAACCTCAAAGTTTTCTAAATGCACTCTGAGCAGCGTGCTCAAATCACTGATGCTGTGCGATGTTTGTTTGTGTGACTATCAGTTTATTTTTACTACTGGCGGTGTTCAGTATAACATGCTATGTGTGAACTGAGTAGCCAATGTCCATAGGTCCTTCTATCACTAAGTGGTCCATGGTTTCCTGTAATGTTGTGAAAATACCAATTAATCGGATTAATTGAATTGTTTAGAAAAGATTTAATCGATAAGCCTAACAGACTAATCGTTTCACCCCTACCAGCCCCCCCCCCCCCCCCCACTTGCCTCCTCCCTTCATTGTCACTCTGGATGAAACCCCGTGGTCACGTTTATACTTGTTATGCAAAGTACCATTGCCTTACCTGGTATGCATGATGTGGCAGCAATGATCTCTTACACACATACATACATGTATACATAAACATATACGTGTACATGTGCGTGTATATGTATATGTAGACATACACACATACACAAACACCCGGGCTCCCTCCACACAATTATTTACACGAGGATACACCCACACACAATTATTTACACGGTGATACACACACACACACACACACACACA